>CAUYTI010049796.1:0-29681 GCA_963575145.1 Galago senegalensis | reverse complement strand
TCAGGTCCCAATAGTGTATTTTTGATGTTGCTTCAATTGCCCAGGGTGTCCTTCTCATAAAATGTTCACCCAGGCTGATATCTTCAAGTGTTTTCCCTACACTTTCTTCTAGTATTTTTATGGTTTCATGTCTTAAGTTTAAATCTTTAACCCAGAGAGAGTCTAACTTAGTTAATGGTGAAAGATGTGGGTCCAGTTTCAGTCTTCTACAGGTCACCAGCCAGTTCGCCCAGCACCATTTGTTAAATAGGGAATCTTTTCCCCACTGAATGTTTTTAACTGGCTTGTCAAAGATCAAATATGAGGAAAAGGGAAAGGGAGGGGAGGGGAGGGGGAGGATGGATGGAGGGAGGGTAATTGGTGCAACCACACATACAGTGCATCTTACAAGGGTACATGTGAAACTTACTCAATGTAGAATATAAATGTCTTAACACAGTAAGTAAGAAAATGCCATGAAGACTATGTTAACCAATTTGATGAAAATATTTCAGGTTGTATATAAAACCAGCACATTGTACCCCATGGCTGCATTAACGTACACAGCTATGATTTAATTTAAAAAAAAAAAAAGAATTTTTTTTTTTTAGCTGTGTCATTGTCCATAAAGTATCTTGGCACTGTTTCTAGGATAGTACAAAGTCTTCTAAGTTTTTTTCCCTCCGAAGAAGTTAAGGGCTGCCATTTATACTAATCTATTTCCCCCTACCTTTTAATGTTGCATTTCCAAGATGCTATCGTCAACTAAAATTAACCTGGGAGATAAAGAAAGAGCTAGCAATATACATTCATCTATTTATTCTTTGCTCTTTTAACAATTATTTATTGACTGCCTACTATCACCAGACACATTCAATATAAATAGATTAAGATATTTCCCCTGCTGTCAGGTAGCTCATAGCCCTTTCTCTAGCAGAGTATGTGAAATTAACTCCAAGAATAGGCACCAAGAGAATGCTTTCTAAAAGTATTCTTTACCTTGACTGTATATGATCTTTATAGTATGAAAGCTCAAAAGAGTAGCATCTTTTGTTTGTTTGTTTGAGACAGAGTCTCACTCTATTGCCCTGGATAGAGTGCCATGGCATCATAGCTCACAGAAACCTCAAACTCTTGGGCTCAACCGATCCCCTTGCTTCAGCCTCCCAAGTAGCTGGGACTATAGACACCTGACACAATGCCTAGCTTTTATTTTTTTTTTCTATTTTTAATAGACATAGGGTTTCACTCTTGCTCAGGCTGGTCTCCAACTCCTGAGCTCAATCAATCCACCTCAACCAGCCAAAATGCTATGATTACAGGTGTGAGTCACTGTGCCTGGCTTAAGAATGGTGCCTTTTGAACTGACTAAGGGGATATAGGATGTTGTTCAAGGGCTCCAAGATGCTGGATGCTTCACAGTTCTGATATATTCTGAAGGAGGAATGAGAGCATACAGAAGTTAGTATTGTCTACCTGGCTCACATGGCGACAGGGAAGCCTCTGGGAGATGCTGGGGAGCATCCATGAGAGTGCGGCTCCCCACAAAAGACAATGCTAAGCCTCCACTCTAAGCTCTAAATCAAGAGAAAAGTTGCCTGGGTCAGTGCTGTCAGGTACAGACTCCTTCCCTGTGCTCTGCCAGAAACTCAGAAAACCAATTCACCAACTTCATTAAACCTTCCCAGGAGAGCACGTCCAAACTCGGCAATTTCTGGAGGGTGAGATTTCCTTCCCTGTTGGTTTCTAACTCACATCAGTGTCTTAGGCTACTTCAGTAGCAGAAAGATACAAATGTGGTACTTTTGGCCCCCATTTAAGTGCTTTAGGCATACAGCAAAGTGAGGGAGCTATTTTTAAAAAATCATTGCCAGAACACACAAGACAAAAATTGTCACTTCTCAAAAATCTAAAAGGAAGTCTGCTAACACTGAGTTTTTGAGAGAGAAAGAGACAAAATCAATGAGAAGAAAAAATGTTGAGATTTCTGTTGAATGAAATGTTCTGATTAACACTAAAAATGTAATCCACTCTACTGTAACATTTCAGGCTGAGGGGTGATTTCACCAGAGAGGTTGCTAAAGCTTAGAGTAAGTAAGGCAATCACTTTTTTTTTTAATTCTCTAAATATGAAAAGAGATTTTAATCTGGAAGTTTATTATCTCTCTAGAATTTCACAACACGACAGAAGCAGACTTGTGCCTCGGATTGCTGAGACGTAATTACAACATCAGTGAAATCTCTTCATCTCTCCCAACTGTGCACGTGACCTTAACCATCACGCATTCAGACCAGCCCGAGTTTACATGGAGTCCCTTTGAGCAATTCCAGGACTGGTCTTTGTTTAGTTTTGCTGCCAAGCATTCTACCATAGTATCTTCTTCCCTGGCGTATTTCCATGCTACATTTCCCCAGGATAAAGCTGTTTAGTATGCACAGGAACTTGCTTTAGAACTTTAAACTATTTTCTATTCTATAGCAGTTAATTTTTCATTTACGTGGCTCCTTCCTGAAGAGCAGTCGGCACCGTTAACAATACGTTGTGCAACGATAAATATTTTACTGGATATATAATCCCGGCAATTTGAGAGTTTTATTTTCTGTGTGGATCTGTATAAAGCTAGCATGGTTAACATTTTGTGGGTGCACATTTTTAATAATACGCTATAATCACTATCAAACAAATGACCTGCCCTTTCACAGGCGCTCCAGACATTAGCTACCATTTCTGCTAAACTCAGTAAACTCTAATAAAGGTGTTTTATGAGCAGAGGTTTATTTTTTTTTTTAAGAAGATATATTACCTAGATTTCATCAGCACATAAAAATGTTATCTGGGGAACACTGGAAGATTCATATATTTCTAAATTACACCACGTTCCTGTCACTTTCACATGAGATCATTCTAATTTTTTTTTTTTTTAAATATCATAGTTGAGCTCGGGTCAGGTTTCCCACTTTATTCTATGTGAATTAATGATGTTATTTACTCGGAACTTGACTGTGTACTTGCCTCGCATTCTACAAGGCAGTTCATAAGAGGCAGCAACATAATAAAGAAGGGAAATGTTATTTACTCTCTTTCCCAATCCTCAGGAGCTTGGTGTAAACTCTACCCAGTCAAATGTGTTTAGTTTGTTTCTGTATTCCTTTAAGGCTCAATGTACAGAAGCAGGCCGCGGGAGCGCTCACAGTCACGGCCTTTGTAGAATTTTCCTCCTGAGCACCCGCAGTGCCTTGCCCTTGATCTGGGAAACAAACGCGTTCTCAGCTCTGGAACTCCTTGATCCAAGAAACAAAACTGTCTTCTGCCCTGGAACTTCAGCTTCAGGAGTTCAGCCTTTGCCTCCCTAGCCCCAAGAGAGGCCAATAATATCAGCCAGCCAGGACTCGGGTGAGTGGTGCACGGTAAATAGTTTCTCAGAGCAGCCGTGTACATGAAATAAGAAGTTATGTGCCAAACAAAAACACTTGCATTTCTAGAAATGCTTAATTTGGCATCTATCCACTAAATCTAACACCAAAATTGTGCCTAATGCAAGGCCAGAGGACTCAGGGGTTTGGTGGGAAGGGCTGCATAAGTCAAGGGAGCAGGGAGGAAAAGGAGGCCTGCCGTCAGGACAGGAGAGGAAGGGGGGACAATCGGGCTCCTCTGGGTGTGCTTTTCAACCCCAAGGGCTCCTGGCCATTCTTTTGTCACTGTGGGGTTCAGTAACAAGACCAGTATGCCAGCCACACGAGGCCCTGGTCATTTAAATGCCAATTGCTTATGAATCTATGGTTATCATGGGTTGAAGGAAGAAGGCATTCTAGCAACCTCTGACTTTGTCTTTGTTCTGGGGTCCTAAGAACATTTCAAGCCGGCATTTCAAATACTTATGAGCCATAGGCAGGCGGGTAGCCATAACTACCCCAACTAATACAAAGGTAGAAATTAGTTTCTAATCAGCAAACCTGAATTGTAACAGGCAACCCTAGGTAAGCCACTTGAACAGCCAAGGTCTTTTATTCTCCGTTTTATAGAACCCAGGCACAAACAGGAGTACCTTAAGCTTTCAGATTCAAAAGAAATCCAGTCCCAGAGGGCTTCCATTTCTATCATTCTGCAGGGGCGGAGAGGGTACCGCCTTATCCTGCTTCACTAGTTGTAATTATCCACTGCTCATTTGAGCATCTGAGCCCTTTTACTGTTTTTATCCATGAGATGACCACACCTACATTCCAACAGCAACAAAATAAAGACAGTCAAACCATCACATATAAATATTACCTCCCAAAAGACCCCAGACAGGAAATAAGTACAAGTCTAAAGGGACTACTGTCAGACCACTTTGTTTTGAGCAGAATGTAGTGAACACAAAACACAGAAGATCGATTCTTGGGCTTCCCTGCTCTCCTGAACCCCCGGCAGCCATGGGTGCCAACCTGAGCTCTAGCTCTGGGCACTGCAGCTCTGGCTTTCCTCAGTCCACTTGCTCCCTGCCTCTCAAAAGTCCAAGACACGTACGTGTAGACGTATAAACATGGAGATGGAGATGTAGAATAATGTAACTGCATGGTCCTCAACCCCCCCATCCCCCACCGCCCAAAGATGGCTTCTGGTCCTTGGCCTGTTAGTAACTGTGCCACTCAGCAGGAGGCCAGGGGCAGGGAGGCCGTGTTACAGCCTTTCCCCACCACTCACATTACTGCCTGAGCGCGCCTCCCATCAGGTAAGCAGCAGCATCAGAGTCTCAGTCTCATAAAAGCACAAACCCTGCTGTTAACTGCACATGTGAGGTACCCGAGCCTTGTCCTCCTTATGAGAATCTAATGCCGGATGACGTGAGGTTGAGAGGCAGTGCGCTTAAATCATCCTGAAACCACCACCTTCCCCTCACTGCCCCTTTCCAGTCCGTGGAAAAATTGTCTGCCACGAAACTGGTCCCTGGTGCCAAAAAGTTTGGGTACTGCTAATGTAAGTGTTGCATATAAATGTGTACATTTATACATATGTGAATTTATATAAATGTACTATAGATTTTTTTATTGCAGACTTAGACATAAGCTCAGCCTCCTGTGGGATAACTAAACACTTTATAATATTTTCTTCCTAACAATGGTTCATGTATTCTAGGTCTTACCCCACAGCTGGGATAAAAGAGATGTATTTACACGTATTTGTGTGTATAAAAAGTTGCTCTTCAATACCCTTCCTATCCTCCTTCCCTTTTGTGTGCAATATGAGGTAATCAAACTGCATTACGTCCCAGGTGTCTACCAATCTAGAAATCTATGAAATAACGCCTTGTTTTGTACATTGGAAATGCTTAAGAATTGACCAACTCTTTGTGCTTCGAATGAAGAGATGCTGATAGTTCCAAAGCTAAGAGATGAAGGGCTGGGGGATGATGAAGGTTTGAAGGGGGTATGTTGCAAGTAGGGTGAGGGTATGGCTAGGCCCTGGGTGAGTTGGGCTGGCCTTCTAGGCGTGGATATAAAGTAAACAGTCTATTGGCAGGACTGATTCTGTATATTTCTCCACTGATCAGTGAAAGGTATTCTCCCTCAGTTATAAACATCAAATTTGGTGTCACAATATAAAAGAAATTACCACTCCATGACAACCCAAAGGTCCTTCATGCTATCATTATCTTCCTGAATCTGCAATGTTTGATACCAAATGTATTAGTCTAGAGCCAAAAATCCTGAACACAGAATAACCTAATTCATGAGAAACTAAAGGATAACCCCAAGGGTTGGTGTGTGAATTTACCATGGAAATCATTCTGTGTCTTTAGACACCATGTGGGTCTTTGCTCTAAGCTATCATGTGTTGGTTTGAAAGTCTCAGTCTCAGAGGCAACATTATTTTCTTATTTTCAATTGCTTTGAGGCCACCTGAAGGTAGCCCCCAACTTATAAAAGATTTAAAAAAGCCTTTGATGATCAGAGAAATGTAATAGAGTAAGATTTGTATTAGGTGAGCTGAATGAAATATTAGATGCCTTTTTATTAGGCCAGACTGAAAAGATTCAAACACAGCAAAGAAATGTAAACAATTATTACGCTGAATATGAGTAATATTAGAACGTGTTCTTAAAATGATTTTATTATCGTTGTTGTAATGCCTAAAATAGCTTTACATATGCTAAAACTTAAACAGTATTCTTTTATATTTTTCCTTAGAATACACATTCAAAAGCAACTAACTTTGACATTGTAATGATCACATTTTGAAATTATGGTAGCATTTGGTTGCATAAAATATTTATTCAGTTCAACATCAATGAAATTAGAAGTGAGTGTTGTAAACAAGAATGATAGTTGAAGATAATCTGATATGTAAATACAATACAATTTCAAAAAATTAGGATTTGACCTTTAAAAGCACTAAACATGACCATTAGGGAAGCGAGGATTTACTTCAAGTCGTCCGATCTTCCCAATTTTGCCAATTGTTTCTTACAGTAAACTGTCAAGTGCATTTTTTCTCTTGTTTTGGACATTGTAAGGGATAATATTCCCTCAAATTTGTCATATGAAACCCATGCAGAGGTTAATAGATTTTATAATCAAGATGTTTTTTCCCATGAAATTTAGCCTGAATTTTTTCTTTTCTTTTTTTCTCTTTCCTTTTATTATTATTATTTTTAAATTTCACCCTCTTAGTTACGGTCAGATCATGCTATAGCTTGCTAAAAAAATTCTCTTCTGTCCTGGTGTTCACACCATCAGGTATCAGGAGGCCATTATTTTTCCCCTCCTGGAGTCTTTACCTCCCCAACCCATATATATTTAATTCTCTTAATTTCTCCCCATGAGTCAATCGCCTCACAGCTTCATCATTCCTTTTTTGGTGTCTTTTAATGCTTTCAGTTGTGTCTCCATCACTCTGAAAATAGAGTGCACAGAAGGAAACACCATTTCACTGTGTTGGGTAGAGAGAGGATCAATTTATTTTATGATATGCTTTCACTTCATATAGGTAGAGAGGCTCCTGGTAAATTGTGTGCAAATCCAGTGATTGTACACTAAATTGTAACTAAGATGCACCTGTTTTACATAACACTTTTATTTTAGGTAAGGCCAAAAAATCAAAATTGTGTGTGCACATCACACAAACAAAGTCTGACAATGGAGGTTGCAAAAAAGTAGCCAAAGTGCTACATCTCCCATTGCTGAATATGGTCACTCAAAGGCCCAGGGGAGGATTTCGAAGGTGACCATATATATCTCATATGTGTCTCTGTGTGTGTGTGTGTGTGTGTGTGTGTGTGTGTGGAGGGAAGCGTGTTGGAAACCCTCTTCACTTAACTATTTTGGAAACCATAGGTGGTCAAGGTCATTGAACAACATTTATGGTTTATTAAACTATCCAACACCTACAGAGTTTTTACAGGATTTTTACACACATTATCTCATTTTGCCTTCTCAACCCTGTATGAGGCATGTAATGCTATTTGTAGTTTATGAACAAGAAAAGCAAATCTCAGAATGTTTCATGAACTTGCTCTGAGTGATAAAGGAGGAAATGGAAGAACCAAATCTTGCCAAGATCTGCTGCTTCCACATGTAGCAATTTTTAAAATAGGAAGCCTGGTGGAATACACTGGGACAGAATCTGGGTCTTAGGAAGTGTTTGGAATCTCAGCTCTTTCGCTGACTCTAGGCTCCGATGAGCACATTGGACACCCTTTGTCTATCTCAGTTTTCTCATTTAAAAATGGACAGAATATTCTATACTTTCAAGGGAAGCTGTGGGGGTTACTTGAGATAATCAATAAAAATCTTAGCTAACTCAGTGTGCGCCAACCTCCCTGACCCTCCTTCTCCTGTTTCTATGGACCACTACAATGAAATTATAAATTTAGATTTTCTAAAAGGTAGTCCCAGCTGTCTTCTTGAGTCTTTATGCGGTCAAGCAGGGAGGTTTTCACAGTATAATATAATCTCCTGTGTCCCAGGCACTAGTATTAGAAGTTCCTTAAAAGGAGACATAGGTAAACATATTTATTATTATCTACTATATAATTTATGGTTTTGAAATTTAAAAACAATAATAACAAAAATAATAGCTGAATTTTACTCAGCAAAAACTACTGGTTGTCCAAAACACTAAGAGATAGGTAGTCATAACAGATGCTCTCCCAGTGTGATCCAGGCACGAACAGTCCTTAAGGAGTTCTTCTCCACTGTACAGAAGTTGGCAGAGTATGTGTCCACTGCGGCTCCCACTTGGTGTGCTGCTTGGCGGGTTCTAAGTGGTCCCTGCACACAAACCCTGAACTGGTTTAAATGCTGGCTGGGAAAAACGATGCTGAAAATATGTGAGTTGAAAAGAAGGTCTGAAAGTGCCTGGAGAAGATGTACCTTAACTCAGGCTGAGCAGCAAGACCAAGAAAATGCAGCCCCTCTCTGGCCTCTTCAGAGGCTTTTATTGATTTCCAACAAAAGTGCATATTGCAAAAGAACGGCTAGAGAGACTCTCAAGTTCCCAGGAAGACTGGCTGGAGAGAGAGACTGCCTAAGTGGTAAGGGGTTGGTAAACAGTTGATGGTGTATTTAAGTAAAGGGGGTGGGAGAAGCTAGTTCTTTTCAGGCAGGGGAAGTAAGCCAGGTTTCCTAAGCTAACTACATAGTCAAAGAGTTTAATCTTTTCCACCTGGTGACTCTCGAAAGCATGCATAGGCCTAGTCCAGCCTGTCTTGTGCCTCTGGGTTCTTTTCATCTTCTGTGGTTTTGAAGAACCCCAGGGGATTGTTTGTGGGTTGTCCTCTGGATACTCCAGGACCGAAGCGGAGCACCCCACTGAGAAGTCAACCTAACTCCCACAGGGGACAAACCTCCCAGAGCCCCACAGTGAGGCGATGCCCTTGGAATGCTGCTGTAGGAAGCTTGAACACACGGCATTTCCCATCTTTTCCTCAGGACCCATTGGCCCCTGTTGAGATAGCCCGGATTCAGAATATAGGAAACAGTGAATTGGCGTAGATGGTGACCCCGAGTCTTACTGATGAAACAGAAATTTTACAGTGAAAATTTCTGTAATTCTGGAAAATATAATTTTTAAAAATGTAAAGAAATTCTCATCTTTTTATGTTCTGGGAAACTGCTTACTACAAAGAACTTCATATTCTCGTATGACTAAGATAAATTCTGTGGATAATTCCCTTGTTTATTTAGCCCAAGTCTGGACACAGACCCTTCAGATTTCCATTCTGTGCCTTATCAATGATTAGCTGAACTTTTTTTCCCCACTGATCAATCAGAACAAAGTACTTGACCAAACTTTAGTGAAACTGTTTTCCTCCCCATTGGACCTTGAACTTTGACCCACCCTCAGCCTGAGCCAGCTGAATAGGGCACAGCCCCTCTTTAATGACCTTGGCCCACAACTGGCGGACCCCAGAGAGCTCTCTTCTCTGATAAGCTGCCTGATTCGGGCTCTTTCCAGTCTTGTTTACTCCTCCCTATGGAAGTAAACCTTTTTTCTGCCTGACCTTCAAGGCGCTTCCTGACCTTGTGGTCAGCGTGTTCTCCCTACTGCCATAATCTTTCAAATAGTCTTCCTGTATAGAAATCTGGATTCCTCTTTATTTCACAACACATTGGATGAAACAGATAAAATTTTATGAGATTTCTGTCACATTTGGTGAGCTTTATTTAATAAGATATTTGATATATACTTAAGTTACATTAAGAAATATTTATTCTAGTTACAGTGAATTCTCACTGTTCCTAAGAAGTAAACTTATATAAAACTTACGATGAGAAATTTCAGATGTCAGTTTAAAATAGGCAAGAAAGTACACAGTTTTCCAAAATCATTGTAGGAGTTACAAAAGAATTTGAGCACCTCTGCTCTGACAGATGAAATTCAGGGAAGTGAATCATTAAAGAGATGCAGTTTTATTACAGTTTTGGCCCCAGAAACCTTCTGATTTATAACTTCTCCCTCCGAGAAAGGACAAGGACATTTGTATTTACATCTTTTAGAGAAGATGTCTCACAATGGGCTATGTGAATTTTGCGTCGGGGGAGTGGGTAGGGTGTGTATGAGGTCTGACAGTTAAGTTCATGAACTTGTCCTAGAAGAAGTGCTCTGAAGGGTGCTGTGGTGTCAGTACCTAGCTTTCCAAGGGAGGACTTTGAAGACGACCATAGTGATACTCAGCAGTGAGGTATGTAGCAGCTTTTCTAGAATGCCTTCTGACCTCCTATGTGGGAAGTACCAGGCTGCTAAAATTGGACTTCAGGAAGCTCGTCTGGGTCCCATAGCTTTTGAGTGGGGAGGAAAGTAAAACTCAAAACACAGACCTGCACAAAGGTGCCTGGGCAAAGCCAGGAACAGCCTCCAGGGACAACATGTATAATTGGATGGCAGAGGTGGAGACCAGAGACACTGATGGAGCCAGGAGAAAGGGTTTGGTCAGCAGGAGCAGCCGTGTGCTAGTGTCAACCCGGGGTCCAAGGGCAGTGAGGGGTTAGTAAGAGCCTTGAGCTGACTGGGATGTGCCTGAGACCAAATGTTAGAGTAAACTGTTTAAAAATCGACTTTTATGTATCAGCTCTTACATTTTAATGATTTTTCTTACTTATCCAGCCCCGAAGCTTCACTTTACCGGTGATATAAACACAAAAGAAGTCTGCTACTACTTTCTAGGGCTTTTGTCCCAATTCAATTACCCTCTCCAGTGAATATTTTGCAGTTTATTAGCTCGAAATGCATGTAGTTAATGGATTATCTCCTTACTTCTCTCTAAATTTTACTTTTGCTAAAATACTGGCATGCTAAGGAAGTCTGTCTTGTATCAGTCACAGTCAGGAGACGTTGGTGACTACAGAGGCGTGAACTGGGTAGGGGGACAAATGAGCAAGGCCGAGGTGCCAGGAGACCAGCAGCTACAGGAAGCTGTGATTATCCCCAAGTGGGAGGGGCAGGGAATTGGGAGAGTGTGACCAGCACCTAGTGAGCCAGAGACTGCAAGGGGGGCCTGGGACTGGCCCCAGGGCTGTGGAGCAGTGGCACCTGGGATCTAGCAGTGGTGCAGCTCCCAAGCAGGTGGAGTCTCTCTCCCCCATGCTTTGACTTCCTCTGACGCCTCATACTAGCCCAACAAGCTGGAAGCCAGCCGACAAGGTAGCCCAGGAGAGGCTGACCTCCTAGAATCCTCAGCATTGCGGGTGACAGTGCAGAATGTTTGCGGAATGAGGGAGCCTAACCTTCAAGGTACTTCTTAAGGTTGGGTGCTTTGTGTATTTTACTAATTTACTTTTTCTTTGCTTTTTTTTTTTGCAGTTTTTTGGCCAGGGCTGGGTTTTAAACGCGACACCTTCAGCGTATGGGGCCAGTGCCTTACTCCTTTGAGCCACAGGTGCCACCCTTTTTCTCTGCTTTCATCCGATATGAATGATGGGAAATGTGAACTGTCCTCATTTTCACATCTCGACCCTCCTTCACTGAAGGTGATTTGAACATCCTCCTCACCTTGTTCCCCTTCTATGCATTTGTGTGTACTAATTTTTGTTAATTTGGAGAGACCTAATGCTGAATATAAATAATAATTTTGACAACCTATTAAAATTTTTGTTTGAATTAAGATCGACATTGACTTGGTAGACCTATTTATCTACTAATCTCTCAACTTGATTAAATGATAAAAAGTTCTGGTACTGATTTGTTCTTTAAAAATTGTATTTATTACTTCTGATTGAATAGACATATTGGTATATCACAGTTTTTGAAAAGATGATGCATCTCCAAAATTGTCTTTGTTTACTTTCATGAAATTAAGCACTGGATTTTTCTGCTCCCTGTCTCCCTTTTCATATTTATATTCTATATCTTCTTTAAAAAATATTTTTTATTGTTAAAGATGGTAAGGGCCACCTTAAATTTCTATAGATATTCAGATTTGTAAATATGTCTTTTAGTGATTGCTATTTTGATACGTAATATATTCAAATGACATTGAATCTTCTATAGATAAACTTGAAAATAAACTTGAAACAAGCATTAAATTTTATGATGCATTTCTTCAACAATAGCTGTCTTCCCAGGATCTATTGAGCATCCATGCTGTGTAAGGTGCTAGCATATGCTGAGTGTTCAGCTTGCGCCAGACATTGCGGTAAGTACAATGAAGGGATTGTTTCACTCAACCCTTACAATACTTCATAAGTAGGTTTCACTGTTATCATAGTTTTTTCCTTGAGGAAACTTGAGGCAGAGCAGTTAAATGACTTAGCCAAGGTCCCAAAGCTAGCAAGCCATAATTATTATCTTAATCCAAAGAGTCTGAGTCCCGAGGCCATGTTTTTAATCATTATTGTCATGATGGTTTACAAGGAATAGGAAAGAATGCCTCTGCCCTCGATGAGCAGATAACCTCAACAGCAGATCTATTGGCATGGATCAAGAATGGACAACCTATAGCCTACCATTTCTGGTTTGCTACTTGGTTTTATAAGTACAGTTTTATTGAAATTCAGCCACAGCCACTTATTTATAGGGTTTTATGTTACAAAGGCAGAGTGGAACAGTGATCACAAATATTTTAAACCCACAAGGATTGAAATATTTACTTCTTGACTCCTTAAAGAAAAACATTTTCCAACCTCTGGTTTAGTAGATTGTCGCAACCCATTGGGATCCTAAGACCCTGGTCTGGATCATCACAAGAAAAAACTAGGCATAACTTGGATTAGAAGTACAAGCCTGTGGGAGACAGGCTAGCCCTTACTTACAGGGTAGCCCCGAGCAGTCTCCGCACTAGTCTTTTATTGAAACAGAACAATACAGGTGAGGGGAGTAATTAACAGTGACTACGTGCTGAAGGCTCGGGCTTTTCTCTCCATTAGGAGCTCCTGTAGACGAGTTGCCCGAGAGTCCACCCCTCAGCTGCAAATCATCTTGCTCAGAGATCGTCTGATTCTGGGCATCCTCTACAGTAGATATCCACAGAATTAGCTCTAAAGGAAGGTGATATGAATTCCACATTCTATTTTTTAACCTGCAGTTAAACTACAATGAGCAAATGATTAATTACAGCTTGAAAACATGAAGAGTGGGAAGTTTGAAGATGACGGTCTTAGTCAGAGTTCTCCAGACAAACAGAACCAATAGGATACATAGATAGGTAGAAGAAGAGGAGACTTATTATGGGAAGTCGCTGATAAATCCCACCATATGCTGTCTGCAAGCCGGAGAACCACAAAAGCAGGTGGTGTCAGTTAGCCGACCCGGGGCATTCTATCCGTGGCCTGCAGCTGCATGCAGGTTGTGTGAAGCCTTTTTTGATTATCTGTGGTGGCAGATATCATGGAAATTATGCACTGACCTTTTTTTCCTCATCAGCTTTCATTAGTGTTTGTGTATTTAATGTGTGGCCCAAGTCAACTCTTTTTCCAATGTATCATAGAGAAGCCAAGAGGTTGGACACCCCTGGTATATAACCTGGGATGCTGCTGATATAAGTCCTGGAGTCTGAGGGCCTGAGACCTTGAAGTTCTGATGTCCAAGGGCAAGAGATGACAGAAGAAAGAGCTAATCCTCCCTTCCTCCACCCTTGTGTTCTATCCAGGCTCTCAATGGATCAAATGATGCCTGCCTGCCTTGGTGAGGGTGGATATTCTTTATTCAGTCTACTGACTCAAATGCTAATCTCTTCCACAAACGCTCCCAACACACTTACCCAGAAATAATATTTTGCCATCCATCTGGGCATCCCTTCATCCAGTCAAGTCGACGCATAAAATTAACCATCACAATGAAGCAGGATTTAAACCTTGAAAAGTAAATGGAGCCGTGTAAGCATTTACATTTACCATTAGCCAGTGTCTTAAAGACTAGGTGTCATGACTCTCCTCTTCTATTTTAAGACAATTGGGGCAGCTCTATTTTATTCTTTCCCATCACCTGCAATCGCCAGAGCAACAGTCCCAAAGTATTTACAGCCGTCTCCTCAAAAGGCCAAGAAATTCTCCCCACAAGATATTTCACTGTTCTCACCAAAATGTTCCAGAGAAGGGCAGGCAAATGAAACTCTTCTGCTGTAAGTTCAGATCCCAGTCATTTTAGTAAAGTGGTGGAACGCCCCTGCTGCTCCCAAGGTGGTGTTTTGTTCAATTCTACCCTGCTGGTTCTGCTTCTGGAACACACACATCTTGTGTTTCTGGCGGTTGCAGCCTTCTCCTTTTCCTCTCCTGATGGCTGAGCTTCAAAACAATCTCTTTTCTCATAAGAATTAGTGATGGTCCAACAGGTTTTGGCTAACAGAAAAAAGTCCTTTGTAAAGTCAGATTTTTTTTTTTAATGAATACATTCTTTTGGAAATTTTACAAACATGTATAGATATGTAATGCCAGGTAAGGTGGCAAAAAGCTCATGAAGAAAATCTTTACCAAAGCCATCCCTGCTGAGTAATACAGCAGCCCCAAACAGTCGTAAGTCAGAATAAATAGAAAATAAAGAGGGAGACCACAGAGACCAGGAAAGGAAAGATTCTGTAATCCCCGTAAATTCTTACTTGGCGTGCCTTCTTGGTCACAGTGAATACTTACAAAGCTTTGAAGGTCTGTTTTATATCCTGTGCATTTCCATTTCTCTAGAGGTTACTAAATATGCAACATATCCCTCATTTCCTGCAAAAGGAGGTAAACTTCCACCTGAAACCAGAGCTATGTGAAACCCGAAAGAAAATCCTTTGTTGAGCAGGAATGAGAGTCAGCAGGAACGAGAAGGTGGAGGAGAAAGCTGAATTGTCATAGGAGGGGCACCTTGGCTGTAAGTCCAAACACATTTTATTTCTCAGAAAAAAAAAATGAGGGTTTGGCAGGAAGGCACTTTCCGTTATAGCTAAGGCATAGAAAAATATGGCATAAACTTGGATTCCTACCCTGACACACAAGATTTGGAAAATTAGAACACATCTTCTTGACTTAGGTAGACTCATTCCCTAAATCAAGTAAACCTGAGTAACTGATTGGCACTCTGGAAGTGTACATATGACTGTAATTCTCAAATTTATTACTGTTAGTTCTCGCGATCAGCCCAGCTTTGATCCTTAGTCATGAATTATATTAGAAGTCAATGAGCAATGACTGTTATTATAGCATCAGTGTTTGAATCAACAAGGAGTAAAAGAGAAAGGACTATGTGCTTGGGACGTGGGGCCAAGAAGATAAGAGCCGGTTCTAAAAGTAAAGGACCCAGGCTTTTTCTTTTGATTTCTAAGATAACCTCAGATAAAGCAGTGGATAGTAAAATAGGTTGGCTTTCCCCAGGTTTTTCTATCCTATCATTATTTCTCTCTGCCACCTTCTAAGCTAAGTCTGAAATAACTGGGAGAAAAGAGAAAGCTGAAGCCTTGATCATCCCCAAATGTAGCAGCACAAATTTGTATTTCCATTTATAACTTCCGGGGTTTGCTGTAATCTTGTGCAAAGTTACGTTTAAACGCAAATGCTGCCCTCTGATTTGATTCCATCTGTGGACACTCCTTGCTGTCTTACCAGATTTCATCCCTTCCATCTTCTATGGCAGCACAGTTGTAGTGGACTAGGTGTTGGGTGACCAGATTTTAACATCTGTAAGGCAGGACAACATGGGGGGGGGGCAGGGCAGGGCAGGGCCTGACAACAATGCAAACTTTGATAAGCAGTTTTTGATAATCACTTCTCAGCAGTTATTTGTTATTATTACAGTTTAACATTATAAAATTAAGAAAAATAATATAAAACTCATATTCTGGCAAAATAGCCACATGGCAGTCAAAAAACATATATTCCCTTCTTGTTCTCCTGCCCGTTTGTGCATTCTTTCCAAAAATTGGGACTTTTTTAAAACGCCGTGGGACGAGAGACAAATTGTTCAAAAGTGGGATGTCTGGTCACCCTAACTATGTGGCTGCCCCCAAAAAGGGGTGATTTCCCAGCTCCCCTTACCTTGAGGAGGAGCCATAGGACTCCGCTTCTACGAATGGAACGTGGGCTCAATGGATGTAAAACATTGCTGCCTTCTCTCTCTGGCCGTGTTTCAACCCTTTGCTCCTTCCAGCTAGCCGAGATGGCAGGAACTAGAACAAATATGAAAGGTGTGCATTGTAAACAGGATAGACAGGCAGCTCAAGTTCATGAATGAGCACGTTAGCAAAAGGTGTTCTCCAACCTCTGCCTAACAGGACAGAGACAATAAGTAAATTGATTATTAAGCCACCTTTTCATTAGGTCTTTCGGAGGCAGCAGCTTAACTTTTTAGCCCAACTTATGCTATGCCTATTCATGTTTAAAGAAGATACGCTTTTTTACAATATATATCACTTTTTTCTCTTACCAGAAAAATACAATCAACTCTTTCTGTTTTTTTTTTAATCAACTATTTTTGAATAGAACAGACAACTTTACAAAGTAGAACGTAAAGTACCAATCTTCTTCCTGAAACTTAGTCTCTTTCTTATCCTTAACAATTCCTAAATTCTACCTCTAGTATTAATAGTGATTTTTATCTACTGTTATTCAAATTTTCCCCAAGTTTAATGTGGACTCAAAACTTCCACAGCATCCCCATTTAAATCTCCCATGGGAGGATCCATAAAACTATATAACCAAATGGTTATATGGCCTAAATTTCTTTTCTTTTCTTTTTCTTTTTTTTTTTTTGAGACAGAGCCTCAAGCTGTAACCCTGGGTAAAGTGCCGTGGCATCACAGCTCACAGCAACCTCCAACTCCTGGGCTCAAGTGATTCTCCTGCCCCCACCTCCCAAGTAGCTGGGACCACAGGCACCTGCCACAAGACCCGGCAATTTTTTTGGTTACAGCCGTCATTGTTGTCTGACGGGTCTGGGCTGGATTCAAACCCACCAGCTCAGGTTTATGTGGCTGGCGACTTAGCCACTTGAGCCACAGGCACTGAGCCAAGGCCTGAATTTCTACTGACCCATTTGTGATAAGTCTCCAGCTATTCACCAGGTCTAAGGGAATATCCTCTAGTCTCCTTGTTATTCCATTCTTAACAATAGAAATAAATTCCTTGTTTAGGAAATATTTTTAAAATAAAACACAATTATTTAAATTATCTCTGTAATTCAACTGTAAGAATGAAATGCAAAGTGTTTCATTTTAGTAATTGGATTATAGACATGACAAACCTTACAGTTTTTATCAGCAGCATTGGTAAACAACTGCAGAAAACCATGACTTTAATTATTTGTCTTCCATGATAAAAATACCTGTAGTCAAGAATGAGGTATGTCTCCTTCGCCATTTTATTTTTGCTAAGTACCTGCCATTACAGACACTCACTAAATGTTTATAAATGAACCAATAAATGGTAGTTTTTTTTTTTTTTTCAGTAACAGGCTTGGCTGCAATTTTTATTAATGCTGAATTCTTGATAAGGTGTTCAGTACATTTTATTGATTCTAGCAACAGATAATTGGCATGTGACAATTGGTGTGATATGACTATATGGAAATGGGTGTGATGGACCATGGGTGTGATATAATGTGAATGGGAGAGTACTTTGGGCCATTTCTACAAGAATGCTCATCACTGATGACTACTTCCAAAGGTTGAAAGTTACCTTGATACAGTGAGAGTCACAGGTGAGAATCCTATCAACACTTCCTAGATATATGTTTTTAAGATACTATGTTATGGTCTTAATATATGTGTCTACCCAGCCTCCCCAACTTATATATAATAACTAAAGTATCACAGAATGGTAGTATTAGGAGGTGAGGCTTTTAAGAGGGGATGTGGTCATGAGGGCTCTACCCTTGCAAATGGGATTGGTGCCCTTTACAAAGGAGGCCCCACAGAGCTTCCTTTCCCTTCTCACCATGTGAGGACACAGCATGAAGGGGCTGTCTGTGAACCAGGAAGGTGGCCGTTGTTAGATGTTGAATCTGCTGGTGCCCTGCCTTTAGGCTTCCCAGCCTCCAGAACTGTGAGCAATAACTTTTGGTGGTTTATAAGCCACCCAGTCTATAATATTGTGTTAGAGCATCCTGAATAGACTAAGGTCCAAGTTCTGGTACCCGTGCTTCTTTAGCAAATGTTACCTGGCTTAGTATAGTCCGCTGAGTCTTCAGGCTTAGTACAGAGATTCTAAGATAGGACCATTTCCTAAAGTTCCCAGATAGGATCATTTCCTCTTCAAAGTTATCAATTTACTTTTATTCTATTTCCAAATTTTACCAAAATGTGGCCCAGTGATTAGACATGACATTGTTTCCACAGGGAACTTGACTAGTGATAAAACTGATTAGTAAACTCTATATTAACTAGTATCAGAGTAACAGTGGCTTCAGTGAATTTAGCTTTTTTAACTAAATTTTTTCAACTTTGACTTAAACTATTTTTACCTAGTTTTGATTTCTATTTTGCTTTCTCTCTCTACTTTTTCTTCAGCTTTTAAAGGGAGAGGTTTAAAGGCCCATAACAAGAAAAAAATTAAATTAAATTAATAGGGAGATAAATGACTCCCTAGGAAGTAGGGACAGGAGAAGGAATTAACAGGTGGAAAAACAGTAAGTTCAATGACTAGTTGCTGGCTTAGGCTGACTCACATTGGATTTGGGTCTCTCATTCTCTGCAGCTACACTGCTGCCTGCCTAGTGGCAGATACACACTCACACTACACACATGTTTAGTGTGTAATTAGTCTTCACTCACCACCACCTGGGATCCTTCTACTGCAACACCATGGTCAAGGCAAAGGATTGAATCAAGAAAGTCTAACTACATCAAACCCAATGTAGGATAGAAAACTGATGGATGGACAAGCAGGACTGGGTGAAAAAAAATGCTGAGACTATCCTGTCAGAAGGGAGCAGGTGTCGGGGTCTCTTCTAGCTCCTTTCTAGAAGACAAATAATCAGGGTGGCTCAGCAGACCTTGTTGCTCAAAAGCTCTTTCCCCCTCTACTTCCCGAATTTATATTGCCATCAAATTTGCCCTGAGCCTGGGGATATTGCTTTCTACCTAAATGGGATTATCCATAAAAGCCTTAATATAGTTCAGGTCACATAGCAAATCATCAACAAATGTTAGCTATTATCATCAATATTGTTATTAATTTTAGCCAGGTGTTCACCCTCAGGTACTGAGAGGAAGCAATTTTGGGCTAAGAGCCAAGCATCAACTATTACTGTCATCAAACATGAAATATGTATCATAGCCTGTGTATAAGACAACCTTTCAAAGCAGTCAGGCATAATAGGTGTTTTTTTATGTCTGTTGCTTTATTTCCCTCCAACATCTAATCTCTTAGCCCAACATAGAAGAAAATCATAATTGAAAGTATAAGAATTGCACGTTTCCATTTAATAATAAAAGAAAGGGTATGTTTTCCAAAAACTTGGTGGTACTCAAATATGTTTAGGGATGCTATTTATCTTTCCTCTACATTTTCTCAAAATCTGTCTTCATAAAATCAGATGATTCAGAAACTGTATGCAGGAAGGGAAAAGAAGAGCAAAGAAAAATAACTCGAAGTGTGTACAAGTAGACATTCAACTCATTAGCAAGTAATATCCAGAAAAGACAGTTACCATATGGACTGCTGTTACTGAAAAACGTCTTGCTCCCACCAGAGGGAGGGGCTGCTCAGAGGCTCGGGATGGATGTTAGAATGAAACCTCCTGCTTATTGCTTCTCTCAGGAGCAAGTTTTGTTTTTGTTTTGTTTTTTTTCCTCTCCCCCTGGCTGACTGAGGCTGTTGCCTTTAAGGCTTCATTTTCTTTGTGAGCCTTTTTGAATGTTAATGTCTTTGCAACTCATTAACCTGGGGTAGTTGTTTTGCACTCTGAGCACCAAGCCATCTCATCAGGATGAACTGGGGCAAGGCAGCCTCTAGAAACACACCTGGGTCTCTGGGCAGTCATCTGCAGGCGATTGCCTCCAGGTGTTTGCCAGTGGGAACCCATTGAAAGTCAATGCAATTTAGAGCAATTTCTCTGGCAGTGGAAATTAACCTGCAGGAATCTGCCCGCAACAGGTGTATTTTAGGGCAGTCATACCAGCGTCCTGCGCTGCGGAGACAGGACCTTGACTACCAGGTGTAGTGCAGAAGGCTAGATAATTGGAGGAGGCAGGAAATCAGTGCAGAGAAGATGGCCAAATTACAGGTCAGCATGGGTTGGTATAATTATTGGTTAACCCTCTCCTGCCTGTTAACCAAAACCCATTTATATATTTGAGGAACCAAAAAGTCTTCACTGAACAGGAAAGAATTATTGCTCCCTGTTCAAGCACACTGAATTTTTTGATAGCTGAGATTTTCAACAAATTGTTTTTGCTTTAGTGTCTGATACTCAGAATATGATTGCTGGAAATCTACAGATCTTCAGGAAGGCAAGGAAGAAGTGAATTTTAAGTGCTTGAAAGCCTCCTGCCTCAGAAACAAACCATTTTAACCAGTGTGTTTGGCCCTTTCTACCTCCTTTAAAAAGACCTGCAGGGAGGAAGATACAGACGCAGGAAAGGGTGTCTAAGCTCTGTGTCATCCTTTCTCCTGGATGTGGATTTCTACCTGTGTTCTTTCTTCTTACGTCCTCATAATTTGACCCCTGGATACAATTCTCTTTTGCCAGGTTTGTTACTGTCTATTGTTTTCCATGTAACTGAGTCGACCTTTAATTTTGAAATTAAAACAATTTCTTTTGAAGTCAAGAACTGAACAAATTAAGCCATAGCATCAATTTTAAATCAAATGTTAATGTTCACATCCATGACATATAATAATGAAATTTGCGTGATACAGTCTTTTGGCTTTCCGATCTAAAGTTTATGATATCCTTAAGAATGAAATAGAGATGTATTTTATTATTGCTAAAGATTGCCAAAGTGCTCGGTCATTAACCATAATTAATGATTACTGTGAAAGCAGTTACTTTCACAGTAAGCATTGTGAACACTTATATAAATTGGTTATATAAAACCAATTATTCAGCATTTTCATATAATTGAACAGGGCAATAAATTGATGGTTCTTTTGAATATAAATTGAGTGTTGGATAAATAATTTTAGGAGGACCATATCCTTTTTGAACCAAATGCATGCTTTATTTAAATACTAAATAAATAATACATTTAAATACTAAAAGACAGAATAAGATTAGAATAAATCATAATTTTAATCGTTGTAAAATTGTTTGACTTAGTACCATTCACAGCACTGAAAAAAAATTGTACTTCAGTATTTTATTTGGTATTTCTCGATCTAATTCTATTTATGCCAAGATGTCTGTCAAGAAAAATTCCTAGTTGGAATTGCTCATGATTCTCGAGGATGAATTGAAAGCAGATGTCAACTTTGCCACCTCAAAATTTTCATGAAAAAAATTTCCCCGGTTATTTCTAGTTGATCCAGACATCACAATGCACACAACATGAAGGAAATCAGAAAAATGCTACACATTTTGTTCTTTCTAGTGAAACTTCAAAACGGCAGACGTTGGAAGACAATTTTAAGAGAACCATTACTGGTAATTTTGAATGTGTGAAGGTTAAATATGGTGTCTGAATTTTGTCAAACTGAATGTTCCAGTCCAATGTTCTCAAAGTGCAGCTCCTGAGCCAGCAGGGCAGCTCCCCTCAGGTGGTTCTTAGCTCTCCAGTGCTCCTGGGGTGTGCCCAAGTAATGGAATCACTGCTCTGGAGTGCTAACCGTTTCAGTGCTTGGAAAAGAAGAATTTTTGAAGATTGTGGTCGCTGTAAATCTGAAGCACAAAGTCCTTTCTAGAAATTGCTAAAAAATGAGTTTTTGGATTTCTTTCTCCTAGATACAAAAAGGCCATTGGCATTAGCAAATGTCCGTGCTGACAGCGAGCGTTATCTTGGTGGCCCAAACATGCAGTGTTGTGGCGGTGAGTACAGTCCAACAGCTGACAGTCTGTAACCCTCCTTGCGCAATAAATTTCAAACTTTTAAAATTTGACTATCAAAGTTTTAATGATAGAAAATTGTGGTCATAATTCAAGTTTTTTATAATTTCAAATGTATTCTTTTCTTCTACAAGTTGTCTTCATAATGGTGACATTCACTTTCAGCTGTCTATTGGATTTTTATTTATTGTTTTTTGAAACAGACTCTCATTTTGTTGCCCTGGGTAGAGTCATCATCATATAGGCCACAGCAACCTTGAACTCTTGGGCTCAAGGGATCCTTTTGCTTCTGTCTCCAAAGTAGCTAGGACTGTAGATACACACCACAATGCCCAGTTATTTTTAGAGATGAGGTCTCACTCTTGCTTGGTCTGGTCTGGAACTCCTGAGCTTAAGCAATCCACCAGCCTTGGCCTCTCACAGTGCTGGGATTACAGGCGTGAGCCACCGTGCCCAGCCCTTGCCTATTGGTTCTAACGACTGGTCATTCTATTAGACCAAAAAAATATATCTGATACATTTATAGTGTGAAATTATAGTTTCCTTACAAAAATCTAATCCATGAAGAAATCATTTTGATTTTTTGCATTCATTTCTGTGGCACCTTGTGCCAGTCTCTATCTTCCTCCTGACTTGTTTCCTTCAGACCCTGTCCTATAATTGATAATCATTGTATTTATCAGTTTGTTCCGTGGACTGTTCATCTCTCCTACTTGACTGGCAACCTCATAAGGCAGAGACATGATTGCTATTTTGTCCCTGGTGTCTAGAACAGTGCTTGGTTCTAAGTGAGCACTCCATATTTGTGGAACGAATGAAAGCCTACATTTCTGCATTACTACATGTGATCAGGTTAGAATTACCGAATGCTTGACGCGTGAATCAAATGCCAAAGTGTGCAGTAAGTGCTCGAGAAACTTCTTGCGTAATGGTTTCCAGTACCTCACTATGTAAAATAAGCGGTTGAAGAGTTCCAAACTTTACAGGTTGAAAGGTTCTCACATGTAATTCTGCAGGCATAAATCTACTGGTAGGCTGTGTCAACTTTAATAATGGTGCAAATGGAGGACTGCTGTGATGCTTTCATTATCTTGAAGTCGCACACACCCTGCCCCTCTCAAAACACTTTGTTTATATACTTCCCTGGCAGGGGAGATACTGTGATCACGAAGGTGGCTTTCCCAGGGTGAGGCTTATCTATTGCACTCCAGATGTGCTGACCCCTGCGATTTCCCCAAATGTGGAAATTTGACTGCCTAATTTGTGGTCGTGGGGGACTGTGTTCACGCCTGTCCCCTGGTAAAATCAAAAATCAAAAATAAAAACTTTGTTTGTATCCAGACTGAACCAACATATCATACAGCCTTGGAATATATCTGAGTATGTTGATCCAGATCTTCTTCCCCATTAAAGTATAAGCTCCCCGGGCAAAAACAAAGGGCTCCCTTACTTATCTTTGCATCCTCTGCTGTCTCGCGTGCTGTCATGCTGTCCTCTCAGAGAGGGAGAATTAAAGTTGGCAGCTTCCAGAATCAATGCCATCTTTCTTTTCTCTTCTGCCTTAATCCCCTTGTTGTTGGCTGTGGTGAGCACAGTGAATCACACAGCAAAGACATCTGAACCTGGGAGGAACTGGGCTTCTGACAACTGGGAGAGGCAGAGAGAATGAGACTTCAGAATCCCCAGACATGAAAGTAATCAATGAATTCCAAGAAGGTGAACTAATAAGTGAGCCTCTTTGGGGATCAGAGTAAACTCTGATTAAAGTTGCCAGCCCTGTCTTTCAAAAATATCCATAGCCATCCACCAGTGTAAAACTGAAAGCTGGCTAAGCCTGAGGAAAAGAGAACCAAGAATGATGTGCAGTCTGAGCCCCCAGCTTGGTATGTTCTTTCTAATTTGCTGGGGGGGCACGAGGAGGCAAGATTTCTAGTCCACTATTTTCAACCAGGGTGCCGCGGCACGCTGGTACGCCATGAGAGGATCTTGGGTGTGCTGTGAAAAATTTTAAAGACCATTATTTTCAGTAGAACTTCAAAGCACAGTATGTTCTTTCTCTCTCTCTCTCTCTCTCTTTTGTTTGTGTGTTGTTGTTTTTTTTTTTTTTTGACCAACATGATTTAAGTGTGCAGTGGAAGTTTAACTACAGATTCAAGTTTGCTGTGAGATAAAAAAAAGTTGAAAAATACTGCTCTAATCTATACTCTGACACCCATCTGCTGTGATATTTTGCTCACTGTGATTTAGACATAAAATGAAAGTCCTGAAATATTGTATTCCTGGTGTCTTCATTCAACTTTGTCATGGTCCAGTCTTTTGAAGGGTTTACTTTCTTTTATTCATTTAACTAACTTTTTAGAACCCCCATCAAGGAAATCATCGTTTAGTTCAGTGGTTGAGAGAATGAGTTCCGGTGTCTGCATGGGTTCAAATTTCACCCCAGCCCTTATTCATTTCTGTGAACTTGAGCGATTTACTTTCTGTACGTCAGGGTCCTGACTTGTATGTTGAGCTTAACAAAAGCCATGATGATTATTGAGGATTGCAAAGTTGGATCATGAAAAGTACATGAAATCATGTTTGGAATGTAGTAGGAGATCAGGAAATGTCAGCAATTGTCACATACCTGCGAGAAACTCCCCAAGTATGTGGCCTGTGGTTTAAAATCAGGGAGACAAACAGGACATAGCTTCTGTCCCAAAGGCACAAGCTCATAGATCAAGGGCTGAGAACTCAGAAAGGAAAACAATTAGAACTTAGGGTAATAGTCCTACACATGTGGTCTCAGAAGAGTACCAATTAGAGGCACCAATTCCACTTTCTAAAGGTCAACAATTTTTTCTAAGAGGAGCGGCCACCTGGCTCTTGACGGACACATTGGTGCATTCCTGGCAAGTCCTGGCACGAGGGAGTGAAGGTGACTGTTGAGGGTCTGGTGTCAGCACAGGATCCTAGAGGTTTTGCAAGTTGTTCTGCCTTTGGGAACTGCCCTAAAATGGGTTGCATGTGAATCTCTGAGCTGGAATTCCCCAAGTGTAAGAAGGACTTCATAATCCTTTCTTCTATCACTAGGGTTTAGTGAAACAAGTATTTATAAACAATAATGGAGTAATGTATGTTTTAGAATGAATAGGAATTAAACAGATTTGGGGTTCAATTGGGGCTTCATGTCTATGAATTTGAGCTACCTAGCCTAGGCTCTCTGTCATTGATAAAATCCGACATGATAATACCAACCTGTGGGTTAGTTGTATGGGCTCTCCAGGGAGGAAGTACTTTGCACAAGGGCAGCTGTGTAACCATTTGCCTCGTTCTTTTCCACTGAAAGCTTTCAAAAGAAAGATTGCTTCAAATTCAGAAGAGGGGTAAAGATTGTTTATCATCACACTCACTCATCTCATCTTGGTAATAACTATTTGAAAATAATGATTCTCAGAGACTTTTTGTAGCTTTTTAATTGCAGAGGTCAGAATTTAACAGTAGAGAATATTAAGGGAAGAGGAGGAGGAAAAGAAGGAGGAAAAAGGGAAGAATAGATAAAAAGGGGGGTGATGGAGGAAGAGAGAAGATAGAAGTGTCCTAGGTCAGTTATCTTGTTCAACTGTTACTTAAGTGATAACTTTTCCTGATCTTTTTTCACATATCATAAATAGTTTTCAGTTGTTTAGGATTTTCCAAATCTACACTGACCTGGGTCAAAATAGGTCCTTTCTCCATTTTGATCACTTTCTCCTCACTTTCAGATTGTTTTAAAGCCAACCATCAGGGGGCACCTGTGGCTCAAGGAATAGGGCGCCAGCCCCATATACTGGGGCTGTCAGGTTCAAACCCGACCCCATCCAAAAACTGCAACAACAAAAAATAAATAACGATAAAGCCAAGCATATGAGGGAAACATGCCCACACCTTTCCTTTAGAACAAAAAAGGCACCATAAACCTGTAGACACTATAAAACAGACTCCATTGAGTCCAGCTGCCCTGTCCTACTCCCTGGCACCCTAACACACAGAGTCTCCCCGGCCCGTCCATATTTCTTTGGGACACTAACACAGAGCATAGCTCTCTATGTCCCTTCCAGCGTAGTATTATTCCCATTGTGATGAAGTTAATTGCTGAAATAGAAGTGGTAGACAGCCCAGCTGTAATCTGCTGTCTTACTGAACAGAGCGAGTTTCAGGAGCATCTCTCTGTAGCTTAGACGTTACATTTCATTTCTCTTCCTCCATCCTGCCCATAGGCAGTTGTTCTCCTGGGCGATGCCAGGAGACGTCAGCATCCCAAGATTGCCGGCTCAGCTACAATACCTTCAGTTTTATCAGAGCAGTGATTTTTACAGCCCTTCTTCTTTTCCTGGAAGTACATGCACATTCGCGCGGTGTTTTGCTTAGTTAAAAATAATTGTGGGACGAGCTGAAGTGCAGAAAGTAGGTGTGATTTGCATGCACGGAATTCTTCTAGGAAGCATCAAAACTTGTGGGTGGAGAATATACTCTTTCTATCAAATGTTTCTCTCTGTACCGGTGAAATTAAACTGGAAAAAATGCGATAATCTTATTTTCAAAAATAATAATAAGAAGAATTATATGTACTTTTTGAATGAGAAAAATCTCTGGCTCAATCTGCTTCTTTGGACTGTTCCTTCTCTGGCTACTGTTTGTCAGTTTTCTGACTAGTCTCAGTGGCAGACAATTAGCACAAAGAACTTTCTATTTGGGTGAGATATCATGGTAGTGAAAAATACAAGGAGAGGTGAAAAGTGTAGACAGTGCTGGGCTAGTAGAGTGAATTGCTGCAGAGATAGCAGCTCCGGCAGCTCATTACTATGAAACGTCCCCGGGTGTGATAGAACAGTCAAACAAAGGATATTCCTTTTCTTTCTTAATTAACAACTTGAAGATAAATAATTTTCCTCTTAAGCTCAAATCAGGATCAAGCAAAAACCCCTGTGTCCTTTGACTTCCCCAAGCTGCTGCAGGAAGCATTGCGACCATTTTTTTTTTTTTTAAAAAACCTCCTTCTGATTTATTAACTTAAGATAAATGGCTTTCCTATCATAACCTGTCAGTGCCATGCAATGAAAAGGAAATCAGTGGCGGTAACTGCGTGCAAAGCTGCTCAGGATAGCCAGCCTTAGACACTGGAGCAAAATCTTCAATAACGTCACCACCTCCCCCCCCTGCAGAAAACAACCCACCGGCACGTTTCTCATTCATTAACTTTCTAAAGACATCTGTCATTGCAGCATCTCCAGTGCAGCTGAACATGATGTATGAAATCCCCTCAGCTCATGCAGAGGAAGGGGAAAAGAGCAAGGGGAAAAAAGAAGAGCTTGGTGGAGACAGCAATATCGTCTGTGGAAGCTTTAGCAGACGCCACTGGCAAAGCTTCCCACTTGTGAAGATATCCTGGGAAAGGGAGTTTCTCTCTCTCCGCTTTCAGTTCTTCAAGTTTGGCTCATTCCTCTTGAGCATGAGTTACCTCTTAAGCAGCCAGTGGGGCACAGCTTATTCGTAATAACAGTAATAAAAAATAAGCAACATCCCCTCATACAACAAACACTTAATCCTTCAGATGAACACTTCACACCAAGCCTCCTCCTCTTTTACCAAGATACCTGGAACACCTTTAAATCCAGTAATCCATCAGTACATGTGACAATCTTTTGCATTCAGCAGGGAAAAAGAAAAAAAGGCCAGGAGAGCATTGAGGCAAAAGTAGATGATTTTGGTGGGATTCTTATTCAGATATTTAGCAGATGCTTAACATTTATAAGGACAATTATAGTAATACAATCTCAACAGTACATATGTGGAAATAGTTGTCACTTACCAGGGAATTTGGTTCTTTTTCTTATCTAGTTCCCACTGGTTACCGTGAAGTATTTCCTGTAATAGTGGACTGCCAGACTGTGCAAGCCTTTATTTCTTCCCTTTATCATCTGTAGTTTCTGAGGTCCTCAGAGAAGGTTTGCCAGAGACTTTTGCTTGCCCCAGGGAAGTAGGTAAAGGAGCCATGTGTTTCTTTAAAGGAAAGCATTTCGTTTGCAGAGAAATGGCCACCATTGGGCAGCCAATGTCTTCAGAGTGAGTGCCACGGTGTGTCACACTCTATGCTCACCTCTGGTAACTTCCAAAATCTGTCACCAAAATGATCCAGATGGTGAAGTTAGAGAGGCTAGTCTGGCTTCCCTGACAGCCCGACTGGGGAGTGACCCTGTCTCAGTCTAATGGGAGCCATTCTCCACATCCAAAAGACATTGCCGTTTGTAGCATGTGCTCCAAGGTGAGAAAGGCAGCAGGAAGGAATGACTCTACCTGTGGCACACTTTCCAGAGAGGTCTTAATTTTTATTAATGTTGGTTGTAAAGGATGTTCTCTAGGTTTAGAAAGAATCTCTGTCTTCAGGTCCTAGTTAGGTCAACAGCATGACTCAGCTAAGATTCTTCTCTTTAATGCCTCTGTGGCCAATCAGGGCAGTGAGGTACAAGTTAGAGGCTTTGTCAACAGTCACTTTCTTTTTTCTTGAGTCTGTCATACTTGACTCATTGGGGTGCACGTTTCTCTTCTTGTAAACAAGGGAGGTGTTTGTGTAAAGTGAATGTGGCAATGTGTGCAAAGGAAGTTCGAAAGCTATACATGCTTTATAAATGGCCGGTGTTGTGTGTGTTTACTTGGGAAAAATTAATTAATGCATTTCTCAAAATTAGGCTAACCATGATACTAATTAGCATGCTAGGAATAGTATAATATCATGATATGCTAAGGTTAATGCTACCTCTGGAGTCGGACTGCCTAGATTCAAATCCTAACCTCTCAACTTTAGCTGGGTGACTGTGACAATTTTCTTAACCACTCTGTGTATCAGTCTTCTCAGCTGTAAATTGGTGCCAAAGATAGTGCCCATCTCAAAGGATGGTTAAAGGATTTAATAGTTGGTATGTCTAATGTACATAGAATGTTTTCTGGCATAATGTAAGTGCTCATTGAATGTTAGCTATTATCATCATCTTTGGCATCCTCTCAGGAGACCTCTGAAGTGTGGCTGCAGTAATGAAGCTATTTGTAGGAGACCAGTGCTTTCACTTTGGCATTTAATCTGGAGCAGAGTAACTGTATCTATTATTATATTATTACTACATTTATTATCTATTAATCATTTTCCCTACATTAGGTACCTGAGGCTTAGCTATTAATATTGTCGATGTAACACAATTTTAGAATAATCTTTTTTTAATAATGTAAATCTCTTTCTTTTCAAAATAAACTAGCCCAAATAAGAGCCCTGTATAAGCCTGTGTTCCCTTGTCAAATTCTTTAGTTCAACAAGGATAATCTATAATGAAATTAGGCATTTAGAATCCCACCTCTAACTTTGTCCTTTTTTTTTTTTTCTTGAATGGTAACTAAGTACATTAATGCACTGCTGGGGTACAGTGTGGTACTTTCATATACAATTTGAAACATTTCCATCAAACTGGTTAACATAGCCTTCATGTCATTTTCTTAGTTATTGTGTTAAAACATGCACATTCTACTCTTAGAGTCACTTGTACCCTTGTAAGATAAACCACAGAAGTGATCCCTCCAATCCCTCTCCCTCCACCCATTCCCCCCTCACCATCCCTCCCCCCTCCCCGTATTCTTAGGCTGTTATTAGGTTCTAGCTTTCATATAAAAGGTATAAATTAATTTCATAATAGGGGCATGTACATTGGATACGTTTTCTTCCACTCTTGTGATACTTTGCTAAGAAGAACATTTTCCAGCTCCATCCATGTGAACACGAAGGACGTAAAGTCTCCATCCTTCTTAATGGCTGCATAGTATTCCA
>CAUYTI010049795.1:0-11322 GCA_963575145.1 Galago senegalensis | reverse complement strand
ATACAGGAATTTGTGTGCAAACCTCTGCTCCCATGTAGGCCTTAAGTCAGGGGGGTTTTGCTGGAGCCTTTTATAAGGAATTCTCAGGCTGGACTTCTCAAAAGCCTTTCATGAGCCCAGGTTTCATCTGTGCCATTAGATACCTGTATGACATTACCGTTCCCAGACCTGTCAGCAAGTGACCTTCATCACTTACCACAGATCAGGAAAGGTTACTGATGGGTGTCTGGCCAGTTTCCCAAAGGGCTTTTTCATTGGCCTTATAAAGTCAACCTTAATTCCTTAACACAGTCTGAAAATGCTATTCCAGCCAAAGCCTTGGTCATGTTAGACCTGCAACTAACCTGACCACATGGTATTCTGCCTCAGTTTCTTACAAGTATGCTTGCACAGTCTTTTCACTGCTCTCTCTCAAATGGCTTTTTTGGGCAGAGGCATATAGGTGTTTCACCTATAGAGCTAACCTGGAGCAAGGGGCTCTTTTGATGGTCCTCACTGTGAAAGGCAAAACAGTCTCCTGATCAAACTTTTAAAAACTTTCTCTTGTGTCTTGTCTTTTCTTTTTCCCTCATCCTCTCATCTCCACCAGTCACTGGAAGGGAACTCATGGTATAGTTTGGGGCTGGTCCTTGACAATAAGAAAAACTGGAAAAGTGACACAGAAAAGAGAGAAAAACTCCTCAAAATAAATGGTCATAGTTTCTTCATAGAATAAGCCATCCCACATTTTAGTGCGTATATAATTTCAATTAGTTTTACCCATATTTTTTGATTTACTTCTTTCTGCAGTTAAACCCATAAGATTCGCTGCATTAAAATGCTTTTAAAAAAGATATTTAATTTAGATAACTCTATTTAATTTCTGGAGTGATGATAGATATACAGAATTATTTAAATACAAGGTCTTGGAAGGCCAGGCGCAGTGGCTCATGCTTGTAATCCTAGAACTCTGGGAGGCCGAGGGTGCTGGATAGCTTCAGCTCACAAGTTTGAGACCAGCCTGAGCAAGAGTGAGACCTTGTCTCTAAAAATAGTCAGTGTTGTGGAGGGAACCTGTAGTTCCAGCTACTTGGGAGGCTGTCTTGAGCAGTTGGTCTCAACCTTCCTAATGCCGTGGCCCTTTAATATAGTTCCTGTGGGTCATTACCCACAGGTTGAAAACTGCTGGTCTAGATACTCACTTGAGCCCAGGAGTTTGAGGTTGCTTTGAGAGGTGACATTATGGTACTCTACCCAGGGTGACAAAGTGAGACCCTGTCTTAAATAAATAAATAAAATAAGTACAAGGTCTTGGTCATTCCCGGGAATCTATTTAAAAGAGAACATGTGTGTGTAGCTATGTGTATATAGTATCATAACTCTTTAGAAACAAATTGATGCACTTGACTAAATAACTTACATTTTTAAGTTAAGTTCTCGAAGTACAACACTACTTTTCTATGAACATCTATGTAGATCATTTCTTAGTTTTAGAGATTGCCTATACATGAAAAGTTCTTTGTCATTCACAGGGAAGAGTTACAGTGACTACACACTTGCTACAAAATCTGTTGTGGGAAAGTCACTCTTGTTGTGAAAGAAGGCTTTAATTTCAAATATCACAGATTGTTGAAAATGGCTGACTTTCTCTTCTAGATGCATGTATTGCTTGAAATGGGAAAGATAGCGATAAAAAAAATTAATTGACTCTTGTCAGGGGGTGATAAATTTAGACAATAAAGAAAACATATAAAAGTTGACATGGGAAATATTTGGAAATTTTCAGTAATCTAGTTAATGGTGCCTTTTGAGCTCAATAGCACCTCCGATTTTACATGCATATGCACAGAAAAAGTCATATTTTTATACCAGGAAAACTTGTCACATTAAAAATAATCCACCTGTACAATATAAAGTAAAATTCTATTCAACAGACTTTGCACTTTCAAACTCCCTTTCTAATAAAATGCTTACATGTTAAATGGCCCCTAATTTGAAAGATGTATAACTAAAATGATGGATCCATGATTTACTAGCAGATTTATAAAAGTGACTCAAACACTGTGACTTTGCCAATGGAATTATGTCTGTTTTGTAATATTTTATCAGACATATGAAGTAATATTCTCTAGTCAATTCCTGAAAATGATTTGGTAGACTATTTTAAATTGCTTTCATTTACAAACAGATTCTCAGACACCAAGCACAGGCTATAATCTTATTTTTAAATCAACACAAAACAATTTTTACTACAGAAACTTATGAATAAATGGTTGAAGTCTAAGGAAAAACATACATTACTTAATCAAGTATTTACAAAGATGAGGTTGAAGGGAAAATATTTTTAACAACTCTGCATATATATGTGTATAGGTACAAAATAAATACATATGTCTACAAACCTGGGTGCTTGCCTTTTCCTATAGGGATGCTTTCATTATCTAGTCTTTCAGGTTCTATTGTCTTTGTTGGCATTCATTTGCTTAAGAGTGAAAATATGATGCTACTGAAATTTACTTATAATTCATATTTTTTTATAATAGTCTTTCACCCATTTCATGAGGACTATGTATATTCTTTTTATTTTTATTGTGTTATTTGTTCAAAGGCCATGTAAAACTATTTATACTTAATGGGAATATATTTATGTATTTATTTTTAGAGCATTTTTTAGCATTTAATGTACCTCCCTCAATGTGGCTTCAAGCCACCAAGACATAAACCCCTATAACACCCTTAATCTTCTCCTCAGCTCTTCTGCTTAAGAAAGTGGCCTTCACAATGACCAGCTGCTTTGGGAGTTTTCCCTTCCACAGAACTTTGTAGTAGCCCAATCACACCACAGCAATAATGGGAGAGTAAGTCTATCTTAGGCAGGTGTTTGACAAAAGTAGTGTGAGTGGGTCTTCATTGGGTCTTTTACCATTCACTGAAATGCTGTCAGTGAGTTCATCAACCACAGAACATGATATAGTTCTGCATTATCACTTCAAGAATCTCATAACCCTGGTGGCATTAGGGGCAAAGAGATGGGAACACAAGCCTTCCTAAAAGGGAAGCCATTTCTACATGATTTCCAAAGGATTTTGGAAAGCCTGTGCTTGCCAATACTCCTCGGTTGGTAAACATCCTTCCATATTTAGTTTTCATTATGCCCCGGGATCTATGCTAAGCCCCACTGTGCTTGTGACTGGCATTCTTCCTAGTGGTACCACCTCATTAACTGGAGAGTCCCTACCCTATTAAGAAGGGACTGATCTCCAATGGGAAAATCAGATAAATCAGACTTTAAATCATTAACAATAAAAAAGAAAAAAGACAAAGATGGTGATTATAGAATAATAAAGGGATTAATCAACAAGAAGATTTAACAACTCTAAATGTATTTGTATCTAATGCAGGAGCTCTCAGATTCACAAAATAAATACCACTACACCCACAACATGTAAACAGCACCATAATAAAAATGAGTGACTCTAACATTCCACTGACAGAATTAGACACATCCTTAAGGCAGAACATCAGCAAAGAAATACTGGACTCCAGAACAAATGGACCTTAATCAATAATTAGTAATTGAATTACTACTATGTTCACTGGAGAATCAGTAGTGGAAGAAACAGACCAAATCTGTTTCCAAGTGCTTTCTTTAAGAAATATTGAGCCAATTCCTTATAATTATTACTTAACTCTAAATTATGTCTTTACTATGGTCCCAATTACCCTATATCTAGTGGTGAATAATTAATAATATTTATGTTCATCATGTTTTTATATTGTTCTAGTGCTAATGTAAGATATTTTAATATTTGAAGCTTTGATTATGTAAATAGTTGGTAGAGACCATATTTGGAGGAATGTACTTCAATTTTTCCAGAAGGAAGAAAAAATATCATTTGAAATTAATAAAGTAAGTAGAATATTTCAGTCACTTTCATGCTTGAGTCAAAAAAAGATTACCTGTTTTATATGAAAAAGTAATTCCCATCTGTTTCTTCCATTTTCCCATGACTCTTTTCATCTTCTCCAATCAACAGAGATTTCTAGCACATGTTAGAATTTGCTGCAATTAAAAAAAAAAGAAAATGAAACATTAAAGCTTAATGTTTTGAATATAAAAAGTAATACATTTTCTACCAAAATTATATGTCATTAATGATAAGATTTCAGAATATGATTTTTTTTTTTTTTTTGAGACAGAGACTTACTTTATTGCCCCAAGCTAGAGTGGTGTCAGCCTTGCCCGCAGAAACTTTAAACTCCTGGGTTCAAGAAAGCCTCCTGCCTCAGCCTCTAGAGTAGCTAGACCTATAGTTGCCCACAACTATGCCTGGTTAATTATTTTCTATTTTTATTAGAGACAGCTGCTTTTGCTCCTGCTAAATTTGAACTCCTGAGCTCAAGAAATCTGCCATCTCAACCTCCCAGAGTGCTAAGATTGCAGGCATGAACCATCACACCCAACCTAGAATATGAATTAATTTTTAAGTGACGAATGGACCTGCAATATGGATATACTAATTCATTAGATAAGATCTATTTCAACAGTGTATATGAAAAAGTGCTAGTTACTTTCAAAAATAATACTGTTAATTATTGGTCAAAAAATTAAACATTAAAAATGCAAACTATTCTGAAATATGTAAGCATTATTTACCTAAAAATAAAAGAAAACAAACATCAAAGCTGCTAAAAACTATTTTACAGGCCCAAGATAAAGACAATTCCAAAATCTTTTGATTTAAAGTTGTCTTAATTTGGATCTTGTATAAAAGTGTCAGGATACTTCCAGCTGCTGGATAAATTATATACTAAATCATTTTCAACATTAGAATAAACTCATATTAACAAAATATAATAGGGTGGATCCTTTTTCATTTTTATAATGAATTATTATTGGGCAAAATAAAGAAGAAGCCTAGTCTTAGCTTGTCAAGGACAGGGAAGTAAAATCCACCCAGTGTAGGATATGTAGCATCAATAAGGATGTAGCAAGTACTTCTAAGCTTTACAAAAATCTTTAGCTGAACATGAAAAAATGATAAGTGGAAAAATAGTCAGTGTGATGCCTAAGACAACTTCATCATAACCAAAGCTGAGAAAGCCGCATATAGAGAGATATAAATTTTGTTTTGAAAAAAATTTGTGATCAGGGTAAATTGGAAAGTCGCATGTCTCTTCTACTGTGGATTGATCTATTAAGGTGAGGGTCTTTTAAAGATAAGTTAACATAACCTATGTTATTTGGGTAATAATATTTATATGAAATTTGTTTAAAATGTATTCATGGGTTCAGTGCCTGTAGCACAGTGGTTATGGCGTCGGCCACATACACAGAGGCTGGCGAGTTTGAACCCACCCCAGGCCAGCTAAACAATGACAGTTTTAATACAATAACTAAGAAAATGACATAAAGGCTATGTTAACCAGTTCGATGAAAATATTTCAAATTGTATATGAAAACACCACACTGTACTCCATGATTGCATTAATGTACACAGCTATCATTTAATAAAAAAAGGGGGGAGTGATTATTGTGAGCCTGTGCTTACCTTTTGCTTCTTTTCTTAACTTTCTTTTTGCTACTTTTGCCAATTTTCAGCCCACCTGTTTGTCCCTTTCCAAACTTTCAGACTAGAAAAACCCCAACTTCAGACCCCTCAATGTTTTCTCACTTAGTCTGCTTTAGACTTTGCTGAGACAGCTCCACAGTAAATAAGACTCCTTTTGAACTTCTAAAAAAAAAAAAAATGACAACTACAACAAAAATAAATAAATAAATAAATAAATTGTATTCATGGTAATCAGCTCATTTGAGTGTTTTGTAAGGTAAGGCAGAAAAGATATTATTCTGAGATTCATGGTAGTAATTGACTTTCTAGGAAGAATTATAACAGAGATACAAATCTAAGCCTTCCTTCCAACACAATACAATATATCCTTATATGTATGCTAATGTATTTGATAGCCTAGTATGAAAGTGTTAGTAATATTAGTGAGGATATTCTTGTAGCTTTCAACTATTACTCTAAGACCAAAAATGACACAGAATATTTGTAATAATTGATGATCTTCATGGTACTACAAGTTGTAAGAACTACCTGGATTTGAAAACTTAGCAAAGGGAATCATAAGAGCACCAAAGATACACATAACCTCACTTCCCTTTCAGGAAAAAAAAAAGATACATAATTAATATCCCTTTATTCCAGCTTCCTTAAAATTTTATTATTTGTAGCCTGACCTTACAATCTAAAAACATGGTACATTCAAGAATGGAAACTGATTTATATTGTAATGATTCTGTTGTTTTCTTCACCTCCAATTTCAATTAGTCAGATGTAGTACTTCCTAAAATGACTGAGTTTCATTTTCCTCTCTGTTGTGCAATCTTTGGACTTCTAGCTATACTTGAGGATTATTCCTTGGCTATCCATTTTGAGTTTTTCACTATACTTTAAAATTTCTGCCTACATCATTTAATATCCACTTTTATAATTTACTCTCTGGTTAACCTTTTGCAATGACTTTTGTTCTTATTGCTTGAGTGTAATATAATCCCATCTCTGTAAGATCTTAATTACAATTACAACAAAACCTCTATAGTTGACCACCTCCCTACATTAACCACCTCCTTAAGTTGAGCTAATTTTCATAGACTAGACATGCACCACATGCTATCTGTACAGTAGACCTAGGTCCTTAGGTTAACCAACTCTGCATGTTGACAAGTTTGTCACAGTCCATTAGGTTGTCAACTTACAGAGATTCTACTGTATTTGTAATATTCTTCTGCTCCCTATATTGCCATTTCTTCTATTGCTCACTTTTTAAAGTTTACTTCTTATAAGAGGCTTTTCTTAAATGTATTCTGATGCTGTGTTTTCTATTTATACTTTAAAATGAAGCACTACAAAGATAGTATTTGCACATGTGTTAGTGATTCTCCACTCAAAATTATACTGGAGGCATTAACTAGCAATAACAAAAGAAAAAATCAATTAGATGATTATGAATTTTTAAAAACTTACAAAGAAACAAGTAAAATTATCTCCATTTCCAGATGCCGTGATAGTATATTTGGAGATCCCTAGGCAATAAATGATAAAACTAACACAAGAAACCCAATAATTTTATTGTAAATATATCATTGAGCAGGATATAATATTAACAATCAGAAAACAAACAGTTGTCATATACACAAAAATTAATCGGAGGAGAAAATTCAGTTTATGCAAGCAGCAAAAATTATTAAAATAATTTATGATAAATTTTATAAGAGGAATGAAAAAACATTATGAAAAACTTTAAAACAAGATTGAAAGATATGAAGGTAATAAGTAAATAAATTACCATTAACTTTGATCTGAATTAAAATATTTTTGTATATGCTTATTTCAATCACACCAGACAGATTGATACTAAAATTGACATAGAGAAACTAACATTAAAGAATAGCCATGAGAACACTAAAACCAAAAAGTTTTGATGAGATACTAGCCTCTCAGATATTAAAATGTAAAATAAAACTTTAGCAACCAGAATGGGAGAAAATATTCACAAACTATAAAGGACTAATATCCAGAATTTGCAAACACTTAAATAAATCAAGGGGAGGACCAAGATGGAGGCTGAGTAACAGCTTCCCTGCAACTGGGCATGGTGAGACTGGGTAAAGAAGACTTCAGGAATCTCTGGCTGGTGGGATCTGCCAAGAAACATCCCCTTGGGGACACAAGGAGTCAGCAAGAAACTTCTGGATCCTCTGAGGAGGACAAAAGCAGTGGAGAACTGGCAAGTGGCTGCATGTGTTCAGTCTAATCCGGCTGGCAGCTGACTCATGGAAACCCTAGGTCAGAGGCATGGCAATTTAAAGAGCAAGAAGAAGTGAAAGGAAAATTAGGGCAAGGAAACACATAAAAGAAAATACTCACGAGGAGAAATCAGTAGAAAAATCCTGGCAACATGAAAAAGAGTCCAGAGGAACCCCCCAAAAGGACCATGAGGTTGCTACTGCAAAAGATTCCACCTATAAAGAAATGTTAGAAATGACAGAAAGGGAACTTAGAATACAGATGATGAAACAATGAAGGAAATAATGGAAACAATGAAGGAAACTGCTGATAAAGTGGAAAATAACCAAAAGGAAATCCAAAAGCAGAATCAAATAAAAGATGAATGATATGAAGAATATAGAAAAAAGTCAATCTTTAAGTTCCCAAATTGAAGCAGTCAATTTGGGAACTTAAAGATGCTATAGAAAGTATCAACAACATATTAGACCATGCAGAAGAAAGAATCTCAGAGGTAGAGGACAAAGTTCTTGAGATAACTCAGATAGTTAAAGAGGCAGGAAAAAAGAGAAAGAAAGCAAAACATTCACTGACAGAATTATGGGACTTTATGAAGCATTCAAACATACAAGTTATAGGTATCACAGAATGGGAGAAGAATACCCCAGAGGAATGGAAGCCATACTAGAAAATATTATAAATGAAAATTTCCCAAATATCACCAAAGATTCTGACACACTCCTTTCAGAGAGATATCGGACCCTAGGTAACCTCAACTCTAACAGAGTTTCTCCAAGAGACATTGTGATAAATGTGCAAAGTCAAGACAAAAGAAAAGATTCTACAAGCTTCCAGGAGTAAGTGCCAGTTGACCTACAGGGCCAAATCCATCAGGATGATGGCAGACTTTTCTAATGAAACTTTTCAAGCAAGAAGACAATCTACTTAAAAAGAACAATTTCCAGCCCAGAATTCTATATCCTGCAAAGCTAAGCTTTAAAATTGACAGAAAAATCAAATCATTTACTGATATGCAACCATTGAGGAAATTTGCCACAAGAAGACAAGCTCTACAGGAAATACTTCAATGTGCTCTACACACTGACCATCACAATGGATCAACAGGAAAGTAAGAACTCAGAAATTAAAGGACAGAACTTAACTCCACAATGATGCAAAAGATAATACTAAGCAATGGACTCTCACAAAATAAGATGAATAGAACGATACCACACTTATCAATTATCTCAATAAATGTTCAGGGCTTGAATCCCACTGAAAAGGCATAGATTGGCTGATTGGACTAAAAAACACAAGCCATCCATTTGCTGTCTGTAGGAAAAACACCTAGCTTCAAAAGACAAATTAAAACTCAGATTTAAAGATTAGAAGACAATTTTTCAGGCAAATGGAATTCAGAAGAAAAGAGGGATTACAATCTTATTTTCATATACATGTGGATTTAAAGCAACTGAAGTAAAAAAAGACAAAGATGGTCACTTTATATTGGTCAAGGGAAAAATAAAACAAGAAGATGTTTCAATTCTAAATATTTATGCACCCAACTTAAATGCTCCCAGATTCTGAAAATAGATCTTAGTCAGTCTGAGCAATATGATATTCTATAACACCATAATAACAGGGCACTTAACACTCCTCTTACAGAGCTGGACAGATCCTCTAAACAGAAATTAAACAAAGATATAAGGGACTTACATGAGACCCTAGAACTGTGCTTGATAGACACATATAGAACACTCAATCCCCCAAATAAAAAAATACACATTATTCTCATCACCCCATGGAACATTCTCCAAAAATGATCATATCCTAGGAAATAAAACAAACCTCAACAGAATCAGAAGAATTGAAATTTTACCTTGTATCTTCTCAGACCACAAGGCACTAAAGATGGAACTCAACTTTAACAAAAATATTCAATCCCACACAAAGGCATGTAAATTACACAACCTTATGCTGAATGAGAGTTGGGAGTAGGAAGAGATAAAAGAAGAAATCACTAACTTCCTTGAGCATAACAACAATGAAGACACAAGCTACCAAAACCTGTGGGATACTCCAAAAGCAGTTATGAGAGGAAAATTTATTGCGTTAGATGCTTACATTTGAAAAACAGAGAGCGCATCACCAAACTCACAAGCCATCTTAGGGAACTGGAAAAAGTAAAACAATCTAAGCCTAAACCCAGCAGAAGAAAAGAAATATCCAAAATTAAATCAGAGATCAATGAAATTGAAAACAAAAGAATCATTCAGAAAATTAATGAAACAAGTTTTTTTTTTTTGAAAAAATAAATTAAATAGATAAATCTTTGGCCAGACAAACTAGAAATATAAAAGTAAAATCTCTAGTAACCTCAATCAGAAATGATAAAGGGGAAATAACAACTGATGCCACAGAGATACAAGAGATCATCTCTGAATACTACCAGAAACTCTGTCCCCAGAAATTTGACAATGTTAAGGAAATGGATCAATATTTGGAATCACACCCTCTCCCTAGACTTAGGAAAACATAGAGCTCTGAACAGACCAATTACAAGCACTGAGATCAAAGAAACAATAAACATTCTTCCAACAAAAAAATACCCTGGTCTGGATGGCTTCATACCAGAATTCTATCAAACCTTCAAAGAAGAGCTTATTTCTGTACTGTAGAAATTATTCCAAAAAAAAAAAAAATTGAGGAGGGAGGAATCTTCCCCAACAAGTTCTACAAAGCAAACATCACCCTGATACCAAAACCAGGAAAAGACCCAACTAAAAAAGAGAATTTCAGAGCAATTTCACTAATGAATATAGATGCAAAAATTCTCAATAAAATCCTAGCCAATAGATTACAGTTTATTGTAAAAAAAGTCGTACATCATGATCAAGTAGTTTTCATCCCAGGGATGCAAGGCTGGTTTAACATACACAAGTCCATAAATGTTATCCACCATATCAACAGAAATAAAAACAAAGACCATATGATCCTCTCAATAGATGCAGAAAAGGTATTCTATAAAATCCAACATCCTTTTCTAATTAGCACACTGAAGAGCATAGGCATAGGTGGCACATTCCTTAAACTGATCAAAGCTATCTATGACAAACCCACAGCTAATATTTTGCTGAATGGAGGAAAATTGAAAGTCTTTCCTCTTAGAACTGGAACCAGACAAGGTTATCCTCTGTCACCATTACTTTTCAACATAGTGCTGTTAAGTTCTAGCCAATACAATTAGGCAAGACAAGGCAATAAAGGGCATCCGAATAGGAGCAGAAAAGATCAAACTCTCCCTCTTTGCTGATGATATGATCTTATACTTAGAGAACCCCAAAGACTCAACCACAAGACTCCTGAAAGTCATCAAAAAATACAGTAATGTCTCAGGATATAAAATTAATGTCCACAAGTCAGTAGCCTTTGTATACACCAACAACAGCCAAGATGAGAGGCTAATTAAGGACACAACTCCCTTCACCATAGCTTCAGAGAAAATGAAATGCCTAGAAATATGTCTAACAAAAGAGGTAAAGGACCTCTA
>CAUYTI010049794.1:0-20051 GCA_963575145.1 Galago senegalensis | reverse complement strand
CACATGTGTGTAAAAAGGATGAGATATATATTTTATATAAAATTATATATACTATACAAAAATCTGTCTTTTGTTATTAAAAAACCACTATAAACTTATATACATATGCATGTGTGTGCATATGTGTGTGTGCATGTGTGTGCATGCTGGGTACATATACTGGGCATATATATGTACATATATTTGATATATATGTGTCCATGTAAGCTATATTATAATCAAGGTAAGGTGAATTCATATTTATTATTTATATGTAATTTGGCACATTAGTATATAAATGACAAAATTTGTTAATTATAATTATCTTTAGAAATAATCATTTAGATTTTTTGTTCAATTTTTTTAAATTTATTTTACATTGATTATTATAAAGCCAGTTTGCATATATGTATATATTATACATATACTATATGTGTGGTATATAATACATAAAGCTAGTAACCCAACTCAAAACTCTGACATACAGATGTGATTTTTAACTCCTGCATAAAATAACTTCTTTGGTTTAAAATTATCTCCATTCTTATAACCCTCATTGCAAAGATAACTAACATGTTTTAATAACAAATTATCTACAGATCATAATGAAATATCTCCACAGATTGTTTTAACATTTAGGTCACTTTCTACTGGGTTGCATACAATAAACGGTTAACATTCCATAAAAAAGTTACTGAGTCCTTGTCAGAAGATCTATGTTTTGGTGAACAAGATTCATTAATATTATGATAGATAAATTTTCATACTATTTTCAAAGATGTAAAGACTAATAGTCCTTATGAGATTTATAAATATCTTTTAAAATATGATGGATTTTTATCTAAGTCAGATTATTTGACAGGTTTAATTTCTTGTGCTTGTTAACTCAAACCACAGTGTCCTTGGGAACATTAACTCCACCTTAGTTATGTTTCTATTTTTAGTGTTTAGCATAGAGCATGTATAAAATTATGTATTTATTCAATGTGTTACTTAGTCCAATATTTTATAAACCTAAATTTCATAAAGCTTCATTTAAATAAATGAAATTGTCAATTTTGCTAAGGAAAACTTTGGTGTTCTCCACACCAAATTAAATACAAACTCTTTAGCTCACTTTTTAAGGTTTTTCACTTTCAGGTTAGCCTTTATTCTCTACCTCTACAGGTGTACTCATTATTCCAAATGTATATCTTACTTTCTTACCAATATGTCTTTTTTCCATTATACTTCCCTAGAATATTGTTTTCATCTATAGGTCCTATCCAAATCTGAAATTTTTGGTAAGCCCCAATTTGCATGCAGTCTTCCTTCTCTGAAATAACTAGAACAGCTGCACATAGCTAGACTAGATCACCATCTTTTCTGATCATCTGTAACAAATCTGTCTTTTAAATATCCAGAGAAAATTTTGGTAAAACTATGGTTTGTCAGCTTTTTTAAAAGAAGATGAGACACATAAAAACATAAACAATAACACATAGATTACTTTGAAGGATTCACAGGTAAACTTTAAAAACACTTCCTATAAAGGCCATCACACATAACCTGAATTAAATCAAATAGCATTTATTGTTAGCTCTCTTTCAGATGGAAAATTAAGTATCGAAAATTATGGAGATATATCCATAATTGATAGAGATATTCTTGTTATTCCAAATTAACCATAATAAATAAATCTGTGGGTTTTCTACATGTAACCTGCAGAGGTCTTATCAGAACATGTCCTTCTTACTTCCCCTCTACCCCTAGTTCCTAGATACGTTTTGCTTTTCACGCCCTGTGCAGATAAGGTGAAATGAGGGGAGTAGAGTAAAGTATGATTACTAGATTCAGAGGCTTATTTCATAGAGACATTGCCAAGACACTTAACAAGTTGCTTAAACTATCAGAAACTCAATTTGTTACAAAACATTTTTTTTGTGGATTAAATGTGTTATAATGTATATACATTTTTTAGAATATTTAATTGCTAGAACAAATTCTCAGGTTTGTGTCTGTAGAATAATTAAGAACACAATTAAAAATCCTGCATAAAGTAAATCAATTCGAATTATCCTTTGTATATCATTAGTTTTGACACAACAATTTGCTGTATAGCATCCCTATCCCTTTAAAATGTCTCCGAAAATGACATGGATTTTTATTGCATGGAAAGGCCTTTTCTCAGTTGTTGTTTATGGATGAAACAAGTGAATGTCTTGGAGGGCACTAAAGTAATCCTGCCTTGGACTGGTCATCTAGTGAGGCAGGATCAGTATGTGTTCCCTGTTCGTGCTCGATTGAGGGTAAAGCATGATTGTAACCTATAGAGTCACACAGGGTGAAGTGAGAATTGGACAGCAACGATCCATTTTCTCCAATAGTGGTTTGCTAAGAAACACAATTATAGCAGATTAATAAGGAGGAGTTAATTACTGTTTTAGTAAGTTAATATCAATGATATCACAATTTATCATTTTAATATGTTATAATTACTCAAATGTAAACTATGACGATTTAAGGTTACAATTTGATCTTACCTGAGATAAATATTCCAATTATGAGCTAAATTTATGTAACTGAATATAGATATACTATCTATTCACAATGTTTTATAATATTAATTTCTTAGAGAAATATCATCCATGGTATCTTACTGTTCTCAGTATCAGTAGTGTCTGGATTTGTTTGTAAATAGAAATATGCTAAATGTATAAATTCACTTGAAACTAACAACAGAGTTGTTTTGAAGGTGTAGGAATAAAAAAATGAGATTATAAAAAAGTAATACGAGGGGCAGTGCCTGTGGCTCAAAGGAGTAGGGCGTTGGCCTCATATGCTGGAGGTGGTAGGTTCAAACCTAGCCCCAGCCAAAAACTGCAAAAAATAAAAAAAAAAGGTAATATGATAAGTAATAAGGAATAACTAGAAGCCAGCATATTAAAATGTGGTTAGTAATATAAACATTATGCATATCAATAATAAGTATTAATAATACAGTCTGCAGTACAGCCAAGTTTAGTTTGGAAAAGTCTTCACAAATGTAAAGAACTGCTTTAGAAAATTATTTTTTGTAAACTAAGGGATCTGGAATTGAATCTGGACTTACATCTTATGGAGCTCTGTGGAGTTGAGCAAGTTATGTAAACGCTTTCAGGGTCTAGTTCATGCATGAAATGTTCGTGATAATTGCAGAGACTACAGACCACTGCCGTGCCCAGAACCATATTTGAACTATAACGGCACCAAAAAGCATCTTTTCATGGTTCCAAACTCTTAATGTATGTGGACTTCCTTTTCAAACATGAGTATTTAGGTAAACAGGGTAGGGTAATGTTCTCCCCAGCCTATGGGCTTCAGTGCAAGTTCCTCCTTGTCATGATCTCATTTACCTCCTATGGAAAGGCCCCCCCCGCACCCCTCAGACTTTCCCCAGGATTGAACCGACTCTATCTCCTGTGTCACTATTCCTAATTAGTATTTGTGGGTTTATTCCTTTTGTTGTGCCATAACCTCAAGGTAATGGCAAGGCAGATCGTGTTCCTGGGCAGCTGGGAGTAGGGTTAATGCACCATGCAGCTTTGATCAAGAATTGTAACTCTATTTGGTCAAAACGCTTGCTGTGTTTTTAACTGCCCTCATTCTTGTGGTTGAAAGAATGCAAACAATTCTACAGTTCCGCCTCTTTTTTCCTTGTTCTTTTTTCCCTCCTGTTCAGTCTCTCTGTGTTCCTAAGGCCTTCGGACCTGAGAATTTCCTGCATTTAGTAACTTCTTTTAGTCCAAGAAGTTACTCTTGATTATCTTTTCCATTTTCTCATATAATAATACATTTTGCCTCTGATCCATAATTATTATTTTTAAAAATTAACAGTATAGAAATACAAAGAAAACATGTTTTTGCTGTATAGAATAATGATAAATACTTAAGTACTTATAGCACACAATAAAACACATTTTGGGTGATAAAAAGTTTATTTATGCCATAACAATATGGTTTTTTGTGGCTGAAATATTTATATATAGATAATTTAAATGATTAGCACATTAAGAAAAATTCAATACTTACAATCCAAATGGTGGGTGATGGCTTTCTAAGCGTGAATAACAAGAGAAATTGTAAGAAAGAAGCAAATGATTAATAACACAAAATTAAAAGTTTTATTTGAAAAATTCATATTTTTGCCTTTTTTTACTTTAACTGATGTTGAACTACAAAGTACAAATTGAGAGAAATTATTTTCAGGAAATATGACAAAGTAACAAATATGACAGTATGTTAATACATAAAAGTTATTGACTTCAGGATCTTATTACCTTAAAAATTATTCGGCACCATAGAAGGTTTTGCTTATATCTATTAATATTTACTGTGATGGGCATTAAAACAGGTATTTTATAGTATGTGTTTAATACTTCATTTTAAAACTATAATAGTCACCTATTAACATAAATACATTTGAATAAAAATATTTTTTAAAAACGAAGACAAATCAGTGAGAAAGTTCGATTGTTTTGTATTTTTGAACGTCCCCGTAACATCTGGCTGAATAGATGGATTCTCAGACCTGCATCTGCTTTCAATCTGTGGTGACAGCACCCTCTGTAGCCTCTGGGAAACTGCACTGTACACTCGCCAGAGAATGAGCCTGGAAGAAGTATGTGATATCTTATTATTGTTTTGAAAGTGATTTTGACCTCTCAGAGCCCCTGGAAATTTCTTATGGAAGCTTAGGGCTTCCATTGACCTAGACCAATCAGCACCATACTAGGAGCTGAGATTAATCACTAGGTCATAAAAACAGCATGGTTGCTCTGTAAACAAGGACATGAGGAATGGGTGTGAAAGTGACAATTACAGTGTTCTCTTAACCATAAAATGTGTTGCACTATGGCATGCAAATGGAGCCAATCCCCGTAATTGAATATAAACATATTTATATTCTAAAACTGAATACAAAGAGATAGGACATTTTATAGATGGTGCCCCGGAAATGTATATACATTTTAAGAAAGGAAGAAACTGTATTAAAAATGGTAGTGCTCAATACATACTGATAACAAAAGACTACCGGTCACACTGAACACCTCTTGTAATTGCCGAAGTCCAACCTGACTTGAGTATTAGAAAATTAATACGGTTTTTCTTTTCTTAAACTGTGCATATGTTTTTTGGCATCCTCTGTGTGTTATAATTAAGTATGTATAGACATCCTAAAGATGGATATGAATCTAAATTAAATTATTAAGACTGTTTTCTTAAGACTGGGGGAAAAAAACTGAAAGAAAGCACACCACAAAGTTATCGGTGATTGCCTTTGGGAACAAAGACATGCTGGTATGTATTTCCAAATGGCCAGTAGTGAAAACAGTGACAATCCAGTCTCTCTCTCCTAAACTATTGTGGAAATTTAGGCCACTGACATGTTTTCTCCCAGGATTCCTGTTTCTCTCACTTAATAAATCAATTCTTTGTTAGTTAGAATTAGATCCAGAATAGCCATTTCCCAAATAATTCATTTCCTTTATTTTTGATGGATGGAATTTTCAATAAGGTGTGTCAGGAATTTGTCAGATGAAGTGATTTTGCTGAAAGAGAATTTCAACAGATGTCCATCGGCTGACTCCCTTTTGCTACCTTGCCTTCTGAGGCCGCTTGGTGATCTGTGTCAGGATACATCATTCATTTCCTTCCTCTAGCTGGTTGCTCAGTGGTATATTCCCGTAATGCTGTTTACTTTGTAGATTTCCCATTTTTTCCTCATTTATTAGATCTGCAACATGTTTCTCTACTAGATTAATGAATGAACATTGATTTTTGTCTAGGCACAGAGTTGGGCTTTAAGCAGAGTTGACTCAGTTCTACTCTCCAGTAGCCCATAGTCCAGTTCACGTACTATGATTATTACTTTATGTTTGTTGTCAGAATTGCATTTACTTTTTGTTGTGCTATATTGATACAAATGGATCCTTATTGTCAACAGACAAATAGAAACACAATTACCAAGGAAAATATTACAGTTCCATGTCCTTATTTAAACACTAATAATTAACAGAATCCTGTTATAAGTATGTTCTGGGCTATCTGAATGAAACTTCTACAGTGGATGATAGAATGAATATTCTATCTGAATGAAACTTCAACAGTGTCAGGTTTACCAAGAAGTGAAAACTGACAGATATGAATTCAAAAGTCAATAACAATGATTTAATGGAGACACATTTGTCCTTGGTCATCATCATCCAGTGTTCTACAGCTCTGTCAAATGGTGTCTGGGATCTCCTTGACAATTTTAGAATAAGTTTTCAGAACTATCTTTCAATATTGTTGATAATACTATAAAAACCCTTAATAAGTGATAATAAAATGAACATTTCTTAAACATTTATTACATTGATTGAAATTGAGAATTACTTCCATTAATTATAAATAATACCACTGTGATGTTGTTTGTTATAGACTCTTTATAAAGATGGTGGGTCTTGGAAAGATTACATAACTTATTAAGGGTAATCCAATTATTTATCAGAGAAAGAGGTATGTTTATCTCAGAGATACTGTCTTCAAACCCCTCTTAGCCATATTAATATTATAATGTGGTTATATAATTAATAATTATTTTAAATATAAATTATATAAATATATTATACAAAAGTATATGAATATTAAAAGCTATACTTAGAATAATTTAAAAAGAAAATAAAAAAAAAAACAAGTGAAAGTTATTTTCAAGAACTCATAAAACTATAATAGAATGGAGTCAAGTTCATCTTCTAGTTTCTTCTTCTAGGATCCTCGGGATGAGAATCAATGAAATTAAAAGAATGTAGCCATCTCTACCACATCCTCTAGCTAAGCTCTCAGGCCTTCCTTCCCAAAATGCTTCTCTTTTTTCATGTTATAATTTATATTTAAATGAATTAGCAATAGGAAGTTTTGTTGATCTGTTATTGTTCAATGGACTTTTCCAGAAGGCTTAATTGTTTCCTCTCTGTCATGAGATTCACTATTAGCATGGCATCAATAGCAATGAAGAACCCTTCCTGACTCCTTCTCCATAATGATACCTATTCATTAATTTTCTTTCAATAGACTATTTCTTCATATTTAAAAGATCGAACTCCCATGCTCCAGGAAGATACATTTACTTGTATGTAGTATCACATGCCTAGCTCCATAGCTGTAGTAGAATTTCTTCCATTATGTCATAGCTTTCTATTTTTATCTTTGTTTTGTTCTTTTGGCTTTATGGTTCCTCTCCATTGTTTGGGAAATCATTAATGCCAGTTTCTATTTTGTATCACTTCTTGTGTTTAATATAAATCTTACAGGCCATAAAAGTTCTGTAAATCCATTAGAAACTCAGCACTTCATGAGAACATGTTCTTGGTTTAGTTACCTTTTTCTGTGGATCAAAATGTGCAGTGGAACCCAGCCATTGTGCTTCCCTTGGGTGACTATGTTGGAAATTGTGAAAACAGTTTATTTCTTCCTAAAATCTAGTCATTCCAGACTTCAAAAGCCCCTGCTTATTTGTTTTCTGCTTAGCTTCTGATATCCACCAGGAACCAATTAGCAGTAATTAACACCAGCCTTTGAAAGTCAATTAATTATAAGCCACTCAAGAATCAGAACAGGACTTCTAAGAAGTTTATAAAATTAATTGAACCCACATTTTATGGAAACAATAAATTTTAGTTCCAGTCTGATGTACGAAGTTTTCTGCAGGAGACTGGAGATCTTACACTTTCTTCCTTCCTCTGTGGCTTGGCCACCCTCCCAAGAAAGACATTACATTGATTTTCTCTTGATAATTTCTCTTTCTGTATGTTATAATTAAATAATTTTCTTCCTAATTAACTTTCGTGTAATATGTTATATTGGTTGTAAAAATGTTTCCTGTTTTTTAAAGTCATTCGTCTTTTCTACCATATGTATCTCTGGCTAATACATTAAGTGACTCAACGCTATCATAAAAATTGTTTTGTCTTCCCTAACATTTTTATGTACACTGACAACTGTTTTTGTTTGACCTTCTTTCCATCCACTTCTTCCATCCTTAAAATTAAAGACGATATATTTGCATATCTCATGTTTCAAATTTGATGGCGAATTACATTGGATATAGGAAAGGATGAAAGCAACCTCATCCAATTTTGTTTTGCACAATTTCATTTCATTGCTATTGAATAGATGACAGATTGCTCACCTCATTCTTACCTTGTTTTCCTTCTGACTTATCATAGTTTTATAGTAAAAGTTATATGTTTATATAGGTCAGCAAAGTCCATTAAAAACAAATTTTCATGATAAAATTTATAATAAGCACATGAAGTTGTAAAACATTCTCAAGTATTCAAGTGAAACAAGAAAATACAGAAAATCTGATTTAAATTTGAAGTCTTTAAAATGACATTTATAGCTGTACATTTAAATAATGCATGATAAGTTCTGTATTCTATATTCATCTTTAAACATAACCTGCATATATGATAAACTCTGTATTCTAGACTCTTCTTGACATATTCCTAGTAAATTTGAGTAAGTAAAAAATAAAATAAAATTCTATACTCTTAGAATTATAATCTCTTCTAGTGCAATACCGTCCAAATCTAGCAAAGCAAGGATTCTGAAGTTGTCTGTTTAGAAATTGTCAACATGAGCAGTGCTTCTCAACCCATGGGTCATCACCCCCAGGAACTGCATTAAAGGCCCGTGTCATTAGGAAGGTTGAAAACCACTGGATTAGAGAAAAAGGGACTCTGTAACTTACTATGCATGATTCTCAGACTTAATCAAAATTGAGGTTATCACTGTGTGGTCATAAAATATTATAGCAACATTTTCAAACTTTCAACACAGTATCCATAACTGAAATTTTAAAACCTAACATATGTTCAAAATGGTGAAAAATTTAAATATGGTGCAGTTTTATCAAAACTAAATTTTTGATCATTTAAAAACCATTATTCATAATAAAGTAATTATTTATTTTGACTGACATGAAGGACAATTCAAAAATAAGTTAAGCATTTACACTAAAGAACCCAGTCAAAATCCTTTTATAGTTAAACTTTCTAACAGCTACAAAACTTACCTTATTGTAAAAACAGACATTTCAGACTATACACGCTCTTAATAAAATGCAGGTTGTAAACATCTTAATTTTGTAATGACTTGGTGTTACTTAATGAAATTCAATATATATTCATTGGATAGGCTGCTACTAAATTGCTGGTTATAACTGAAAAACAAATTTCAGAAATTTTTATGTTTAAATATATATTTAAATTTAACTTGCAAGATCCAGGCCACTTTTTTTAATAACACAGACTAGGTTAAAAATATATAGTATTATTTATACTTTTTTAATCTGTATTTTTTATTTTTATTATGTCTTTTGTACATAGATCAATCTCATGCTGCTACCTGGGCTAGAGAGCAGTGACTCCATCATAGCCCACTGCAACCTCAAACTCATGGGTTTGCTTTATTGTTCTGTCTAATCCTCCTGAGTAGCTGGAACTACAGGCATGTGCCACCACAACTGGCTAATTTTTCTATTTTTTATAAATATGGGGCCTCTCTTGCTCAGGCTGGTCTTAAAGTTCTGGCCTCAAAGTAGTCTTCCCTCTTCAGTCCTCCAAAATGCTAGTATGAAAGGCGTGCGTGACCAGGCCCAGAACATATTTATACTCTTGAAATTAGAATGAATGAATAAGGTCTGATTTGGGATTTCATTATTAGATATGGTTTAGAAGTAAAATTAGCATTGAGATACAGTAAACAAATAGCTATCTTACCTCTAAACTACCTTTTAATAAGGGAAAATTAAAATTGATATATTGTCCTACATACAGTATAACATCAATATGGCCCCAATTGCTACCTACCAAAGCGATTCTCAAAAGATTTTCAAAATAGAAACAATACTTTTAATATTCAAAGATCTACCGCACTTATTGTGCATGATGGGTAAATGTGTTAATAGGCACAATGCATGAGTTAGAAATGTAGCAAAGAGCAAATTAGTAGAACATTTCCATTTCTTGTTAAAACAGTTTCCAGAGACTTTTTCCAAGGTTTTTCTTACTGTCTAAGATGTTTCCGCTTATTTCCCATCGTGGCATTATGAAGTGCCTGTGCTATTCAGATCAATTGGGGTTTTCCTTCTCATTTTATTGACTGGGGAATATGCATTGAGAAATGACATTCTTGAGTACTTACACATTGTCTTTTGTTCCTGGTCTGTTGTTTCAAACACTTCAACTTGGGATTATATGTTTATCAGTGTCTTTCAGATTTTCTACTTAGTTTCAATTGCATAGATTCAGCAGGCAGAAATTTTCCAAGCAGAAACAGTGTGGCATGGGCCCATGTTCAGATTACACACTCCCCTGAGGATTTACTGTTGAGAGTAGTCTAGAACTTACTTGAGTTGGTACACTAAGGCATTTTATAAAACACCTAGGTAGGTTCTGATTCTCCTGTTATTACTGAATCAGCCTCTTGTTACTCTAGTAACTGTTAACTGTCTGATTTACAGCTTAAATGAAGTACTGTTTTTTCTCCGTGTAGTTGGTATTTTACTAAAGCATACAGTTGTGTCTTTGTGTGTTTCCGTGTTGGTGACGAATTTTCCTCGGTAAGAACTTATTGTCTAACCAAAGACTCGGTGAGTCTATACTAAGTTATAAATGTATACATATAAACTGAATGCAAAATCACAATGATAGCCACACCTCAGAAAGGGACCATCGTGGCTACATCAAAGATACAACTGTACTTGAATAAAGGCTACAAACCCTGTTTGTTGAATTAATGAATCATAGTTTTCTACAAAATAGCTGAGGAATTGAGCAGAGCACAGGATTCAAAAGCAGCTTTGTTTTTGTTAAACAAAACTTGTGAAACACTATAAACTTGGTTTCTGGTCAAAGCAGTTTTGCTTTAATATTACGAACATTCTGATGTAGAGAATTCCATTCTGTGTACTTAATTTCCCCGAGAATCTTAACTGGAAGTGATGTGTGGTGTTCTCATCTTGCCGTGAGGGTCTGGTATGCAGATGCTCGGGTCCATTCTGGAGACATTGCCGGGGGAGAAAAACTGATTTCGTGACTTGGCTGGGAGAATACAATTTGGTATGATGAAAAGAATAATAAGGACTTTTTTCATATCATTTTTGAAGGAATGATGTGAATTTAGTGATGGAGGTATTTTTATCTTTTTCATTTTCCTATCAGATATCAACTATGTACATTTATTTATTTGCATATATAACACAGACTCAGAAAATATCACATAGGACCAGGATTAAATTATTTCTTTGACTATTATGAAAAAATATATATATAATTGACAGAATGGCTTTTTATCCCCCCCAAGGGCAGAAACATTTCTTCAGCCCTAGTTTGTGTGTCAGTGTCTAGAGAGTAAAACTTATTGCACATATGGTTCAGCATAAAATAGGACATTTATTGACTGTTGTTTAGCAATATTTTTTTTTTTGCTTTAAAAAAAATCTCTTCCAACAAACTATCAAAATACTGTTAACTTCAGGGAGTGGGTGTGTATAAGAAAATAAATGGAAGAGATGTGAACATGTAACAGGTAAAAGAATAGTCCAAAGGCACACCATCCCACAGATAACAGGAAAACTATTTCAAATTCTAGATCTTTCTTGTATAAAAAAAGAAAATACGATATGTCTTTTTTAATTAAAAATGTCAGTTCATATCTGTCTTACCACTTACAGAATAAGCATCAGTTGAGTTGAACACAAATTTTGGTGTAAGTTGCTCTAACTCTGTAGATCAAACAGAGATAAACAGTGAATTCACAGTAAGGGAAATAAGTTGCCGGTACACAGTCCTCTGTAGGATAGCCCTTTATGGCCAAGAAATCTGTGGATTTGTTACTACATCATTGTAAATTTTGTTTGAATTTTTAAATGTTTATAATACCATTCTGATGAAATTTTATTTTCTGCCAGCCCATGTTGACATTTTTATTTCTCCATTTTCTCAGTGTATTAAGCTTATTATATGACTTGAGAGGCAGCATTAGTGTGTAGAGATAACATATGTTCTCAATAGGTAACTGACACATAATAGAAAAATGTGATTTAATGATGCAATTTAAGTATGTACCTTTAACATATGATGGGAAAAGAAAGAGAAATCAGCAAATGATGTGGACCTGAAGGCTCATGGACAAAACTACTTCTTAGGTTAGAGCCCATGTTTTATGAAATTTTGATGTTACAATTATACAAGGTTTTCTTATCCTCTCCCGATAATATACTACGACTAAAAAGAAAAAGACATTTTAGAATTTGACTTTAAATTCGGTAAACAGCATAGGATGTTAGTTTCTATCATAATACAACAAAATGAAACACTTATTTCCATACTTCATATTAATTTACTCATCTATACTCAGCTATGCTTTACCCATCTGAATCTTTATTTATGCTACATAACGTAGGTGGGATCATAGAAATGCATTAGACATCTGGAAAATGTACCAAGAAATATTTCATCTCATAAAGGAGTCTCTGTTAAAACTTGTTATGTCTGGATCACACTTCTTTATCTAAAATTTCAGCATATTTTGAAATTACAATTAATGACCAAATTTCTAAAGAAATCTCTATTACATTAACAAAGTAAGATATGTGTGCATGCATATGTGTATAGACATATACAATACAGTTGGTTCTTTCTACCACTGATTTGTGCTTCCATGGATTCAACCAATAGCAAAACAAATATATTTAGGGAAAATTATGGATAGTTGTATCTGTACTGAGTATGTAACAGACTTTTTCTTTAACTTTATTCCCCAAACAACACAAGGTAACAACTATTTATGAAACACTTATATTGTATTAGATGCTACAAATAATCCAGAGTTACAGAAGGATGTGCATGGGTTATTTGCAAATGTGATGCCATTTTACATCAGGCACTTAAGCATCTGTGGATTTTGTCATCCCAGGTGGTCCTGGAACCATCTCCTGTAGAGACCAAGGGATGACTATATATCAGCGGTTCTCAATCTGTGGGTCGAGATCCTTTTGGGAGTTGAACGACCCTTTCACAGGGGTTGCCTAAGACCATCCTGCCTATCAGATATTTACCTTACAATTCTACCAGTAGCAAAATTACAGTTATGAGGTAGCAATGAAAATAATTTTATGGTTGGGGGGTCACCACAACATGAAGAACGATATTAAAGAGTCTCAGCATCAGGAATGTTGAGAACTACTACTGTATATAAGTACTAGAGATTAATTTATGCGTATCCTCACCTATCATAACATTTTGACCCGCAGGTTTCCGTAAGTGATGTGTCAGTGTCCCACTATTTGATTTCAACACATATTTGTAAATATGATGAATGATGTGGCTGTTTGACTCCAACCTGCTTATTTTCTGATAGTTTCAATTTTTTTTCAGGATGCAAAAGAATTGCTACAGAATTGTATCTTTAATTTTCCCCCAGCAGGACAGCCATGTTACCCAACTACATCCCCAAGATAACCCATATCCTGTGAGACACCCCACAGTTTATGATCAGTCTTGTCCCTTACTATACTCCCTGCCTAAGTAAGTAGTTTTTGCCTCATTGCATGAAAAGTTCTATTTTAAGTATTTGCTTGAATTTGTTAAGTGATGTTTACATTTTTGGAATAGAGAGGCAAATGTATTATACTGTTTAAAACCCCAAACCCTTCAATTTCTAATGTAATATTTAGTAATATGAATTGTAGTCACTTTGGATGTGACATGCCTTGAAGTGACCAAGCAACCTCAAATCCACCTGTAAATGAGCAAAATTTCTGTTTTGATGAGACAAACAACATAAGACAAACGTCCTTCTGCCATGATGAGAAGGAAGGAAGAGTGTTGAAGGGCATCTAAATCATTAGGGAGGCTGCCATGACTTCATATAAGCATAGGAGTAAATGTAGTAAATGTTTGCCCTATAGAAGTTTCTGATGCCCATCTCAAAAATACTTTCTTTTTTCTTTCTTTTTTTTTTAATTTCAGAAAATGGGGGGTACATTTTGATCACATAAGTTGCTTCTTTATTTTAAGGGTCAAGAGTTATAGGTGTGTCCTTCACCCAGAACGTGAGCAGTGTACCTGTGCAATGTGACCTTGGGGTGGTAATTTACCAATCACATCTTCTCCTTTTTCCAAATGGGATTTCACTGAGATTTGTTTTCATATGATTGATCATATTGTTCAACTAGATCCAGTTTAGTATTTAGTCCATTGTTTTAATACTTCCATGGTCTACAATTCCATCCAGGTTATTACAAAAGGTACTAAATCTCCATTGTTTTCTGTCTGAAAAATAGTCCATGGCAAAAGATACTAGGTCTCCATTTTTTCTCTCTGAAAAATTCTCCATGGTATGCATATACTATAATTTATTGATCATTGATATTTTAGCAGATATGGGTTATTTCTACCTCTTTGTGATTGTGAATGATGCTGCTATGAACATTTGGGTGCAAGTGTCTTTCTTATAAAAGGACTTTTTCCACTGGGTAAATACCTGGTACAGAAATTGTGGGATCAAAAGGTAGATCTACTTTACGTTTTTTGAGGAATCTCCATAATAATTTACACAGAGGTTGAACTAATTTGAAGTCTTACCAAAAATGTGCAAATGTTCCTTTCTCTCTGCACCCATGCTAGTACCTGTTGATGTGGGATTTTATTATGCAAGCCACTCTCACAGGGGTTAGATGATCTTACAACGTGGTTTTGATTTGCATTTTTTTTCATGTACTTGTTGGTCATTAGTCCATCTTCAAAAGAGTTGTCTCTGTTCATGTCTCTTGCCCAATTTCTAATAGGGTTCTTTGATCTTTTCTTGTTGACTTGCTTGAGTTCTTTGTATAATCTGGAAATCAATCCTTTATTGATGTGTAGCATACAAATATCTTCTCCCATTCTGTAGGTTGTCTATTTGCTTTGTTGACTGTGTCATTGGCTGTGTAGAAATGTTTTAACTTGATCAGGTCCCATTTATTTATTTTTGTTGTTGTTATGCCAATGGGGTCTTCCTCATAAATTCTTCCCTTATCTGTAATAGTTTTTTCTACATTTTCTTCTAGCATTTTTATAGTTTCATGCCTTAGGTTTAAGTCTTTTATCCATTTTAAGTTAATTTTTGTTAGTGATGAGAGTTGTGGCTATCCAGTACTCCCCGCACTGTTTATTAAGTAGGGATTCTTCTTCTCAGTGTACACTTTTTATCTGCTTTGTCAAAGATTAAATAGTAATATGAGAAGAATGGTTTCATCTCTAAATTCCCTGTTCTGTAGGGCTACATCTCTATTTTTATGCCACTACCGTGACATTTTAATCACTATAGCCTTGTAGTATAGCCCGAAGTCTGGTAAACTGATACTTCCAGGTTTGTTCTTATTTTGTAAGATTACATTGGCTGCTTGGGGTATTTTTGATTCCATATGAGGCATAGAATTATATTTTCAATATCTTCAAAATATGATGCTTTATGTTACTGGGAATTGCATTGAATCTGTAAATCACCTTAGGAAGTATAGACATTTTAACAATGTTGGCTTTACCAATCGATTAGCATGATATATTTTTTCATCTTAATGTTCTCTTCAATTTCTTTCTCATGTTAGTTAAATAGATTTTGAGGTATTTTATTTGATGCTTCTGTGAAAGGTGCCTTTTATTTGATCCACTGCATGGCCACATATGGTTGACATGGCCACTGCATGGTTGACATATATGAAAGCTACTGATCTGTGCACATTGATTTTGTATCCTGCAATGTTGCTATGTTTATCAGTTCTAGAAACATCTAGTTTGAGTCTTTGGGATTTTCTTTGTGTAAGATTATGTTATTAGCAAAGTATGATAGTTTGACCTCCTCTGTCTCTATTTGGATACCCTTCATGTCCTTCTCTTGTCCAGTTGCTTGGTGAGTATTGGACAAGATGTAGAGGTGATATTGGGCATCCTTGTCTGATTGCAGTTCTAGGTGAGGGAAATGCTTTAATTTTTTCCCATTCATTATTGTTTTGGTTATGGGATTGTCATATATATTGTCTGCCAGACTAATTTCCCCTCAGTGCCAATTTTCTTAATTGTTCTTATCATAAAAGACTGCTGAATTCAACAAATGCTTTTCTGTATCTATTAAGAAGATCATTCCATTTTTGTTTTTACTTCTGTTTATACATTTGCATATATTGAACCAGTCTTGCATCCCTAATATGAAGCCTATTTGGTTATGATGAATTTTCTTTAATGTACAGCTGAATTCTGTTTGCTAATATTTATTGAGAATTTTTGCATTTATATTCATAAGGGATATTGGTCTATCATTTCATTTTCCTGTTGTGCTCTTTCCTGGCTTTAGATCCAACTTGTTTCACTGAATGATTCAGCAAAGATTCTTTCCTTTTAAGTGATGTGGAGTAGATTCTTCAATAAAAGTACAAATTATTTGAACATTTTTTAGAATTGTTGTATAAGTTTGTGTGGTCCAGGACGGTTTTTTGTTGGAAGATATTTTATTATTGCTTTGCTTTAGTTTGGATGCTTGATACTGGCCAGTTTATGAGTTCTATTTCTTCTAAGTTGAGTTTAGGAAGGTAGTGTGCTTCTAAGAATTTGTCCATTTCCTCCATGTTTTTAAATTTATGTACATAGAAATTTCTATAGTATTTATTGGTGACATTTTGAATTTCCATGATGTCTGCTGTTGTTTCACCTTTTTTATTTCTGATTGAAATTATTAGAGTCCTCACTTTTTTGTTTCTAGTGAACCTAGCCCAAGGCTTATCAATTTTGTTAATCTTTCCAAAGAACCACTTTTGGCTTCATTATATTCTGTATAGTTCTTTGGTTCTCAATTTTGTTTAGCTCTGATCCAATCATGGTTATTTCTTTTCTTCTACTAGGTTTGGATTGGGTTGCTCATCCTTTCCAAGATTCATAAATTATAATCTTTCTTATTTTTGGATATGGACACTTAGGCAGTGAGTTTCCCTCTCAGGACTGCTTTCGCAGCATCAAATAGGTTGATAGCTTTTGACCATGTCATCATTTAGTTCAAAGAGTTTTCAATTTTTTTATTTCAATTTCCCTCTTTATCTCCTCATTCTCCAAATTGTTATTCAGCAATAAGTTATTTAGTTTCCATTATTTTGAGGTGCTTCTGTTGGAATTGATTTCTAATTTTATTTCACTACAGTCTGTAAAGATGCATAGTGTAGTTTCTGTAATTTTGTTTTGTTTTGCTTGTTTTTCTTTCTTTCTTTTTTTTTTTTTTTCAAGGCATGGTTTTGGCCTAGGATGTGATCGATCTTAGAAAGTGATGCGTAAGCTGATGAGATTGTATATTCCGTAGTATTAGGATAGAATATCGAGCAAATGTCTGCTAAACCCATTTGTTGCATTTAAGTTCAACTTTTTTTGTATAATTTCTGCTTAGAAGATATGTCTAATTCTGTCAATGGAGCATTGAAGTCCCTAGATATCATGTACTTGATATTTATCATGTTGTTTCAATTTAGTAGAATTTGCTTTATCAATCTATAAGCACCTAAGTTGGGTGCAGAACTATTTATTATCTTTGTCTTATTGAATTGTTCCCTTGACCAAGATATAATGTCCATATTTTCTTTATTAATTTTTGTTGCTTTGAAAACAATGGTATCAGTGATGAAAACTTCAATTCCTGCTTTATTCTGGGTTTCATTTGCATGGAATATCGTTATCAAACTCTTTACCCTGTGTTTATCCTTGGTGGTTATATACATTTCCTGAAGACAATAGGTATTTGACTTGTATTTTTTTAGTTACCCAGCCAGTTTATGTCTTTTCAGTGGAGAGTTAAAGCCATTCATGTTTATTGAGAGAATTGATAAGCAGGGTGAATTTCTGTTCATCTTGTTGTGTGGGATTCTATTACTTTATTTTATCTCTTGGGCCACTGTGGTATATAATCTTTGTTCTTTAGTTTCTAGGCAATTTTACACCAGTAGCAGTCTTTTGTGCTGGTCTATTGATAGTACCAGTCTTAGTACTTCCTGCAGGGCAGGTCTAGTTGTGATGAATTTCCCCAAAGTTTTGCTTGTCGGGAAAAAATTTAACTTTTCTATCAAATATAACACTTAGTTTTGCAGCAAAAACAAAATATATAATCTAATATGTTACTTTAGGGAGTGTGCATCTCTTTGTGGGCTGTGTGTGTATATATACATGCACATTTAAATATGCTTCCCTGAGTTCATTTTACTTTGTACTCATACTATCAATATTAATATACTTTCTTAAAACAACCTAGTTTCCAAAAAAGGCCACTATTATATGCAACCCGTATTACTTTCACTCTCTTTTCAATCACTGTCAACTCTTTAAAGACACCAGGTATCAGGATTGATCCAGTTGACTACATTGTCAAGTTTATCTATATTCTTTGGAGAATGATAAATGAGGGGTAAAGACCATTGGGAAATATGAGTTATTAAAATAAAATAACCATAGTACTTAAGGTTTTAGGTTATTGTTGACATGATTGTACTCTGATCATTCTTTGGTTATTATCCAGTATTAATTATGACTTCTAAGAATTGTTTAAAATTTAATGTAATATAAACAGACACTGCATTTTTAAATAAGGTAAACATATAACAAAGATGATTGTATCCATTTTTACTAGTGCATACATTTTCAAATATGAGATATATGGTTGCAATGACCCCATAAAAATTTCTGTGCTAAGGTAATTTGGATCACTGGTCTGTTATTTTTACAGTATATTAAATTGAAAAGAACATATTTTCCCAGTTTTAATAAAGATGAGCTTACTAAACATTTATAGCCTTTGTTGGATTAAAAATATGATAAATGTGTTATGTTTTTGTAAAAAATTACTGGTTTATATGTGATAAAATGAAACAACTACCGTAATCCCTGTCTAAATAATACTTGACCAGGCCCTATAATATAATAGGAAACATGAGAATTTATTGGAGAGTAAGTGGGCACAATGAAAGAGAAAAATATGGGTTTATCTGATGAAGATTTAAGCAATCCAATAGTAGAGGTTGACATAGACTATCTAAAATGTCATGGAACATGATGTGCAACATGAAGAATAAAGATGTGTCGAGGTTAAATTCTAGGTTTCCAGAATGTCTGACAGAAGACATATGATACTGAAATAAGAAATACTAGTAATTAGGTCAGTTTGGAGGGATTCAGGGCAGAGATATCATTCTTTCCAATTTGGATGTACTTATATACCTTAGACATGTCAAGAAATCAGACAGATACCTAAAGCTCAGTGAAAGTGTGGGCTAGAGAGACAGCATTAAGATAAACCATTGAAGAGTTACTCATTGAAGTCACAGATATAATCAGAGATATAAGAATATCTAGAAAATATGTGGGAAAAATCAGAAAAGAACCTCTTATTCTAGGATAAAAATCAATAGGTCTAATGCTGTTAAGATTATTAGGTAAGATCAAGTGTGGAAAATAGAGTTAGAATTATGAATATGGAAGCCATGGGCAAACACAGCAAAAACTGTGGTGATGGAGCCAATTGAAATGAAGGGAACATTCCCTTATGGTGATATTTTCCCTCTGGCCAAAGGATCCATTTGTTGTACACTCTGAAATTAATGTCCTCCTCCCCTCTTTATTTTCCTGACCTCACATACTGAGTAAAACTAATTTTGACTTTACTGCATACTTCCATTCCCATACTATATGCCTTTAGGTCAATTCATCATTTCTCAGTTTGGATTTTTTTTTTTTAACTAGTATTAGTCTCCTTTCCTAGAATTCTCCACATCAGCAGAACCATACCTATGTTAACAATACATTTGTATCCCCAGACTCTACAATATTTTGGTACATTTGTAAGAGTTTAAAGATATTTGTTCAAAAATGTCTTAACACAATAACTAAGAAAATGACATGAAGGCTATGTTAACCAGTTTGATGAAAATATTTCAAATTGTATATAAAAACAGCACACTGTACCCCATGACAGTATTAATGTACACAGCTATGATT
>CAUYTI010049793.1:0-23036 GCA_963575145.1 Galago senegalensis | reverse complement strand
CCAAACAACAGTGACGGCTGCAACCAAAAAGATAGCCGGGCGTTGTGACGGGCGCCTGTGACCCCAGCTACTTGGGAGGTGGAGGCAGGAGACTCGCTTGAGCCCAGGAGTTGGAGGTTGCTGTGAGCTGTGATGCCACAGCACTCTACCCAGGGGGACAGCTTGAGGCTCTGTCTCCAAAAAAAAAAAAAAACCAAGACACTTTGGTCTGGACCCAGAACTTAGAGATGGTTCCTTCAGAGGCAAGAACTAAGCCAATAACAAGTACTTAAGGGCCTTGCAGATGATCTGTATAACAGAAAATAGACAGAAAGGAAGAGAACAGGGCAAAAATTCAGAGAAAAACAATCAGGGGAATTATTTCTGTTCAGTTTCTCTCCCCATGCTGAGCCCTATTTTGTATGAGTATTTTCCAGAGACTATTTAAAACAGCTGAGACTTTCTGTGCCTGAATTAGTCACATTGCTGAAAACTGGACAAAAGGTTGCTTTGCTTTGTATCATTTTCTAAGAATCCAGGATTCATGATGATGATGACCACAGTGACACAGATTAACAGAGAAGGAGAACTTGCCCAGCACTGTAGCATTTCATGAATAATCAGCTTCCAACTTCCATTGCATTTTGCCTCTAATATTAGCTCATTTGAATAACACTGAGTTATTTACCATGTAATTTTCCCGCTGGTTCAAAATAAAATCAGCACAAAATGCTCTTAGCCTGTTTAAAGCACTAAGATCAATGAGGAGATGTGACCTCTTATTTTCCCATTATAAAACAAAAGGCAGGAGGGAAGCATTTTCTACCCTGTGAGATATTGACTTTCCTCTTTGTGGGTTTGTAAAATACTGGTTTCCACAGTGCAATGAATGTTAATGATTCTATGTGGATGAAGCAAATGAGATAAAATATAAAATCTGTTCACTTTCACTGAGCCATACCCTTAGCATTATTCTTATAAAGGTTTAAGTATGCAAACGCTGTGGCTGAAGACAGATCACTGGCTAATAAATATTAGCCAACAAATTTTAATATTACCACAACTAAGGAAGTAAAAGTGAGCGTATATGCAAAGATCATGGACATACTAGAACTTTTAAAATTATCTTTCTAGTACAGAAATTTGAAATTCTTTAATAGAAATAAGAAGGTAGTCTATAACATCAAATACATTTCATATACTCATGTGGAAGGAAGGAACCAGGAAGAGTCATCTACACCTTGTTTATTTCCAGATAAGATTGTGTAAGTCTTACAGAGAGAGAAGATATTTTTTGCTTATTGTTAAGATTACTGGCAAAAGGAATATTCTAAGCTCCCTCCCCCACCATGGTAATCAGCCTCTAATAGGGTCAGTGACGCCCATGCCCTGATATTCATATCCATATGTAGGCCTGTCCCACAAGGAATAAAGCCAACTGCATAAACAATAGGACAGGGCAGAAATGGCTGTGAGACTTCAAGACTAGGACATAAAAGACATAACCACTTCTGTGATGAGTCACTTGTTCTTGCCTTGAGTCAGTTGTCATGCCTTGAGGAAACCCAAGCAGTCCTATGAAGAGGTCCATGTGGTGAGGAACTGAGGCCTCCTGCCAGCAGCCAAGTGGGTGAGCCAACTTGGAATCATATCCTCTAGCCAACTCAAGCCTTCATTCCAATGACAGCCGCTCTGGCCAAAGTTTTGACTGCAACCTCATGAGAGACCTTAAACCAAAAATACCCAGCCAAGCTGCTGCCAAATTCCTGGTCTACAGAAACTACGAGAGAGAATAAATGTTTATTGCTTTAAGCTGTTATGTGCTGAGGTTGCCACTGAGACTACACATACTCTCTCTTGCTTCTCTCACCTAAAGAATGGGAGTGATAATATTTACCTTGCAGCACTGTTCTATTAAATTGAGATGAGGCATACAATGGGCCAAATGTTGCCTCACTGTGGTAAGTGTTAAATAGCTAGAAGGTCATGTGAGCATCATTATCTGAAAACTTTCTTTTACTGATCATCTTGTTACTACAAACTAGTGACACTTATTTCTAGGAGTCAGAAAAGGCATCACTGAGCATCAGGTAATGTTTCTTCAGAGTCATTTTACTTACCTTTCTTTTACAAAAAAAGTTAAAATTCTTTAAACTTTTCTTCTAGACACATCTCTGTTAACTCTTAAGAGTAAATCTTCTGATTAACTCTTTGACTTTCTCAAGTCAAAGTATAATGAACATCAAAATCCAAATAATTAATAGTCCTTAAAGTAAGTTTATGGGTCTGACTTCTTTTCATCAACAGCAAAATTAATAAAATCAGAAAATGTAGGTTTGTGACCAGCAAAATGTGATTTGTCCTAAGAAGTGGCTATTGGAAAGAACACAAAAGTCACCATGAGTCACTGGCATTGGGACTCAGCATGTGGGATGGCACCGAGAACCCGACAGTGGCAACATTTGTCTTCAGCTATGGGATGACCTTTACCAGGTCATTCAAAGGCCTTGGTTCTGGCCCCAGGTGGACATGAGAAATTACTGCTAACAGTTATGTCCAGCATATGCTCTTCTGGTTTTCCTACTACTTTGGCCACTTCTTAGTACCTTTTTCTGGCTTCTCTTCCTTCATCAAGGCTCAGTCTTGGCCCTTCTCATGATATCCTCTCCCCTAGACTATTTCAGGTTAAATGTCAATGGCTCCCATGTTTACTGTTTCACCTCACCTCTTATCTGAGCCACAGACCCAACTCTCCTCATGCCAACCAGATACCCAGATGGCCCCCAGACATCTCTACTTAGCACTGTCACAAGTATCTTGAACTTGACAAGCCCAACCTAAACATCTGATCTTCTTTTTCAAATCTCCTTCTCCTCCTCTAGTATTATCCATCTCAGAAAATGGCACCCCCATTCCCCATGTCAGAAACCTGAGAACCATTCTTGACACCTTCTTATCTCTCAGCCCCACATCCAGTCCAAATTAGTCCTGTCAACTCCATCAGCAAAATAAATTTGTAATGCATCTGCTTCTCTCCATCGCCAGCAGCATCACTCAGCCTTTCACCCCTCACCCCAATTGCTGCAACAGCCTCCCAGCTGGTCTCCCCACCCTCCTCCTCCCACCCATCTAATCCATTCTCCACACAGCAACCAGACTAACCATTTTAGAAGCAAATTAGGAATATCACACCCTTCTTGAAACTTCCATTGTTTTTAACAACAAAATCCAAAAGTCCAGGCTGCCCCACCACTGGACCATGAGAGAAAAGCTGCCCCCTCGCTGCCATGTGTTAACTGTATTTGATTACAGGTCTATGATTTTGAATGTTAATGTCAAACCTTTTTTCTTCTCTGCCACACCTTGGAAAACTATAGCTCAATGTCATTGAGATACACGTTAAATACACAAACACTAATGAAAGCTAATGAGAAAAAAAGGTGCATGCATAATTTTTGTGATATTGCTACCACAAATAAGCAAAAAGCCTCCGCATGATCTGCTTGTGGCTTGCAGGCTGTGAGCTGGACACCCCTGCTGGAGTATTGCTATGCTATAGACAAGGGAGTGTAGCAGTCCCTGTGGGCCTTTCCTTGAATCCTTAAACTTGAAAGCTCTCCTTTGCCTTGGGAGGGGCCTTCCCAGATGCCCATCCAATCCTTTTCTTCAGCCCTCTTCCCCATCCCACCAAGTTTGCCTCACTTCACAAGTCTTCTTCAAGGAAACCTTCCCTGACAACCACCACCAGCCCTCTAAATCAGGCTTTCCTGGAATCAGTTCTCATCCTGCCATGCCTGAGAATTAATTAGCCATCTGTGCCAACCTCCACTAAATCACAAGCTCTCTGAGGGGAGGGACAGTATGGGATATTTTTACCACTATAGCCCCAATGCCTAGACCAGAACTTGATAATCATGAAGACTAAATATATGTTTGTTAACTTTTTAAAAATGGGAACATGAATGAACATAGGAAAGTATATTCCACCGGTTCTGTGGTTACTAGTCATATAGGATCCTCTTTGAACTCCAAGTACTCAGGGAGCCCAGAAATAAGACTCTGAGCCCCACATCCCAAGCCCAGTCTCTCTTCCCCCCACCTCTCTGCTTTGTCACCATAAAAATTGTTTGAGTTTCATTCTGAATTTTTTTAAACAAACACATATCTAAATGAGTTAGATATAAATTCAAATGGCTCACAAGAGTATAGGAAGAAAGAAAAAAACCACCGAAATCCTACTCCCTTAAGGTAAGCATAATAAATATTCTGTCATCACCCATTCATATCTCTCTATGAACATAAACACATACGTACATCGGTTCATGTAAATGGCGTATCACGTGCCCTTTCTATTTTTTGTGGACACCATTTTACTCAATAAACAATGTGAGCGTGCCTTCCTCCATTCTCATAATCGAATCATATGTAAACGCTTACATTATTTTACAGACTCTATGGTGCTGTGTCATTATTTTGTAAAACTATGATTTTCTTTTATATATTTATGCGCTACATACTGAGGAAATCGCCCTAATCCGCTTATTCAGGTTTAGTTCCACCAATGGGCCTTTACTTTGTTTATGGGTTTTTGCCATTATAAACAATACTGCAATAAATATCTTCGTGTATATAACATACACATCTAAGCTTATTTTCTGGTGTTTTTATTTCTGTGCTATTGATTTTTCATTCTACCAGCAATGTTTATAAAGCCTTTCCCCCTCAAAATTCCTGCCTATAGCAGGTGCTATCTCTTCCCAGGGACTTTTGCCAATCAGGGAGCAAGAAGTTATATTGGGACCCTGAAAGAGTTAGCCCCCGCCCAGTGCCCTGTGCTTCACAGACAAGGCGTCATTGGTAGGGCATATACCTTTCCAAATGAATTACTGTAACACTTCTGGAAAGTAACACAGCCATTTTGGGATTGGATGATACTCTCAGCCCACCATAAGCTCAGCAACAGGCCTAGGTGGGTCAGACAGGCCCCGCTACCTCAGATCTCCATCTCCCAGACCACATTCACTGCCTTTCTGGGGAAGCATCCCCAAAGAGTGTTAGCGTGCCTTGCTCAGCAGTACCTAATTCACATGTTAGCATGTTAGCGGTGCCTAATTCACATGTTAGCATGCTGGACTGGGAAGAGGGCAGTGTGGTGGAGAGGGAACAAAGAGAGAACCCTCCACCGCAGAGCAAAGCCACGATCCACAGCAAACAAGTCCCTAGGACTATGCCACCACTCTGGTGCGAGAGACATGGAACCCAGGCAAGCCAGGGCGGAGCAGCAGATGGGGGAACTGAGTCTGCAGGTTAGAAGCAGAGGGGGAAAGTAATTTCTAGAAAAATCCATTCACAACTCAGCAAAGGGCACTGAGGTGAGTACAGCTCCGGAACAGATAAGGTGCTTACTAAAAATGTCAGAAAAGGAGAACCACACAGGACTGTGGACCTAACCCTATTTAGAAGGGAAGGAGGGAGAGGGTCCAGAAGGAGCTCCGCTCTGGGGACCGAGCCTTTGTCTCCATGTGCACTTCTCCGTGAACCCTCCCCTTCTGCTGGCAGGGAGGTGCTGCAGCCTCAGGGCTCCACACAGTGACCGCTGCGGAGCTGGGCACAGCCAAAACGCCCCCAGCAACTGCAGACGCACATCAGCAATCCTTTCCTCCTCGTTCATGTACAGCAATTGCGCGAAATGGCAATTGCTCGAAATCTATCATTTTGATGTTTTAAAATTCATATAAACACCTCAGCTTCTATGACTAAAATCCATCCTGCTCATTGAAGCTGCTGCTTGAGCTCTTGCCTGGAGAAAATGGAAGCCAGTGGGGGCCTGAGAACAGTCCCCAAAGTGCTGTCAGGATCAATCTCCTAGAACGAACCTTGACCCCTGACACAGGGCATCCTAAGGGAATGGAAAAACTGCAAATTAAAACAAAAAGGAGAAAATATTTTCCACCATTGCTTGGCAAAAGCAAAAAAAGAAAAAAATAATGGTAAGATCTAGTATTAAAGGGTATGGCAGCGTAAATATCCCTGTGTGCGTGGGTGGCCAAGATGATCACTGCAGATACCTGGAAAGGAAGCTGGCAGTGTCTATTAAATGCATGTACCTTCAGCAGGACTGTCCTGTATTTTCCTGTGTATAATGCACACTTTTTGGCCCAAATTTTTGAGGAAAAAATAAGGATGCACATTATACATGTCATATGGTTTGGGAGCAGGTAGCCTAGCAGGCATCCTAGGGCTTCTAGGCCCTTCTGCCTGGGCCCTCTGGGTGCACCGGCTTCCAGTCTGAGAGGATCTGATATCCCGTGGGAGTGGACCACAGGAGCCTCCATCAAGCCTGCAATCAGGGGAAGGGGCAGTGGCGGGTCTGGCAAGGCTGCTGTCTTCATGTGGAGCAAGGCCTGAGGCCTGAAGCCTGAGGCCCAAGAGCCCCATGCAGGCCACAGGGACCGGCCTGGCTACCTGAGAGCCAGGCATCCTCACAAGCTTCTGACCTGCCTTCTCCATTGTGGCCCCTAACATGGTGGGTAGGGAAGGGCTCCCAAGAGAGAAAAGAGGGTGGCTGCAGGAGAGTGGTGTGATCTGCATGTTTACCAGGGCGCTTTATCCTTCCCCAGATGTGTCTCTCCTACCTAAGAGCCAGCCACCCTCTTGAGGAACATTTTCCTAAAAGTTTGGGTGAAAAATATGGGTGCACATTATACATAAGAACACATCATACCTGGCAAAATACAGTACTTTTGTGACACTATCCTGCAAATGAAAGAATCAATATACAAGCTTTATGTTCAGGTGTGTTTGTTGAAGGGCTACTGATGATGACCCCCAAATGAAAACAACCTGAATGTCCATCATTAAGATAAATGATGGCACGTCCCTATGATATATGTGGAAGGCTGCATCCCAGCCTGTCAACATTGATTATCTCAACTAAAGTGGAATTGGGAGATGGCATAATAAATGTGTGGTTTAATTTGTTTACAAACTAAATAACTCGCCACTTGTAGCCAGCCTGGCATGATGCTGAAAATGTTACCTTTATGGGCTATTTTTTTCTATTTCTAAAAGTCTGTCGTTAAAATACAAATATTCCTGGAGTTGGCTTTGGCCCTTAATACTAGGGGTGGGAGAGATAATGTTTTGGTTGCCGTTCAGCAGTGACAGCAAGCTGATGGGAACATCTTTAACTAGGACAGGTAGGTGTCTGTGTGGGGAAGGTGGAAGGAAAGGCCTCTGGCTCGTGACCTGACTGACATGTATCTTTCATGATGCTGACACCTTGTCTGAAAAGGAGAACGGCAAGAGAGGAAAAATGCTGAGTGGAGGGGCTGAAGGGGCACAGACCTTTCTTGCTGCCTGGCAAGCTGTGCAGGTTGCCCTCCTGGTTCTTTGGGGTTAACATTGCATTGAGTCGGCCCTCTGCCCACTGGAAGGGCAGCCAACAAGGACCACAAAGGGTCAAAGATTTAGCTTCATCATCTGAGAGAGTAAATTACCAGTAGGGATCGAAGGTGGCAGACATGGTTTCTTGCAATTAACTTGGAGAGAAGGATAAGTAATCAGAGAAGTGTGATTTTCCTCTGCCCCAATAAAATAAAAACTCCTGCCCTTATTATAAGGAGAATCAATAAGGAGTTTAAGAAGACATTGGCATGCCCCATTGGCAAAGCACCAGAAATAAAATATTGCTCCCAACAGGACTTGAACTTCAGGGCAGAGGCTCTTTGGCTTGAATGAGTACAGGGTACAGAAAGCCGCCTTCCTCTCCCCACCCCTCATAGTATGTGGACCTTTGACTTTATTAGCATTGTCCCCACCCACCCTGAATTCCTGGCTACCAGGCTTTACCACTCCAGTATGAAGACCTTCTATAGCCTCTTCAAGGACAAGGCTCACCCATTCCTCAGTCCCTGTCTCTCCTTTCTGAGCAGGGAAACAAAGGGAAGCCTGCTTCAAACCAGGCGGTCTCGGCCCCTGGGTTAGCAGGATGTGAGCTGCTTGACTAGTTTTTTTCTCTAAGTTGTTATACTACCTAAGGCTGCAAGTGTCACACAAGAACAGATTTTAATAAATATTAATTAAGGTGTAGATTTTTTTCTTCTCTATCTAGAACAACTCAAATAACTTCATATATGTTTAATAAATACCATTGCGTTATCATTATATAATTTTATTTATAGAAACATGTCAATACATAAACACACTGTTAACCTATCAGATAAATAAATCTGTGAATAATTCACAGAATTCAAATCACCGTGTATATGACATAAGACAGGTTCGAGACCAGCCTGAGCCAGATGTAGCATGAATAAAATTCTAACATGTTGCTGAGAACATATTATTTGTCCACTTTTCTGACACTTAATTAAGAGTTACAAACTACCACCCTTTGATATTAATCAATGGACTATGTATATGATAATAGAAAAAAATACGTTTACTAATTCAACAAAGAATTTATTAGAATGCCAGAATCTAAATATCAGGTTTACCAAAATAAATAGGACAAAACCTCAAAGAGTTGACAAGTGAGGGGGACATATAGATGGATGTGGAGTTACCAAACATACGAGGGAGGAATATCCAGAAGCAGAGAGGAAGGAGGACCCAGCTGCCTGGGGTAGGAAGTGGGACAGCAGAAGAGGGTGTGCCGGAGCCGAGTCTCAGGTGGAGTCTCAGGTGGATGGAGGGTGGAGGTGGGCTGGGGTGGGCGGCATGGGGGGCACCCCAGGCACACAGGCAGATGGCTATGGCAGCAAGGAGTCTAGTGAGGCTAGAGGACAGAATGACTTTGAGGAAACAAAGTTAGAGCCAGCAGATGAGGTGCCAATTAAAAAGTGATCCTATTCTGGGTGCTAAATGTCAATAGCTGTAGCCCTGCAAAATAGAAAAGCAGAAATGCCCGCAAATGAGGTGAGATTTAAATTTCAGTGCTCTGTTTTCTTAATGCCAAGATACCTCATCGATTTAGATAGCACCTTGTTTGTAAAACATAAGCCCCAAGAGTTAAGAAATGTTAGAATATGAAATGGCTAGAAGAACATGAACTGCTAGAAAGCCTCACCCAGAACGTAAATAGATAACTAATAAAAGTGGCTTCTGCTTTGCCTCGGAGTCAACATCAGTGTAAGTAAAAGTTTCCACTACATTCCACATTTTCAGGCTAGTATTCAAGCATTTCAAGATCAAAGAGCCTTTTAAGATGATTAAGTCAGTGGTGCCTGTGGCTCAGTGAGTAGGGCGCCAGCCCCATATACCGAGGGTGGCAGGTTCGGACCTGGCCCAGGCCAAAAACTGCAACAAAACACTAGCCAGGCGTTGTGGCAGGTGCCTGTGGTCCCAGCTACTCAGGAGGCTGAGATAAGAGAACTGCCTAAGCCCAAGAGCTGGAGGTTGCTGTGAGGTGTGACACCACAGCACTCTACTGAGGGTGACAAAGTGAGACACTATCTCTAAAATAAATAAATAAATAAGCGATATAGTTTCAACTTCAGGCTGGGATGGAGGACCATTCTGGAGACCACTGCCCTGTGTTAACTCAGTTCTTAGGTCCTTAGGCACACAACAGAAATTGTGAGTCACCTTGTTTCTACTCCTGCTGAACCAGATGAAGAGTCTTCTGCCCATCTCTCTGCATCTTTTGCTCTGGCTTCGTCTTTCACATCTATTTCCTTGAAAGATGTTTCTATCCTTAACTCTCTTCTTTTGTACACCCCACAGTTTCCCCAGGTGACCTTGGCCATACCCACAGCTCCAGTTAAATCTCCCTGGTGTTGATGTTCCCGTTTGTTTGTCTAGCCCAGACCTCACCCCTGAGCACCAGACTCCATTTCCATGCAGATGTTTCACAGGCACCTCAAAGTCAGCATGTTTAAAACTGAGTCCATTGTTGCTTCCCTACCTGCCCCCAAATATTCCTGCTTCAGGGTTCACTATGTCCATAAGTAGCCCCTTCTTCCAGCAAATAACCCAAACTGTATGCCTAGGATTTTCTCAAGCTGCTTTTGCTCCTAAGCCCCCACCTCCCACCAAATTCTGTAGACATAGGGCTGGGCACGGTGGCTCACGCCTATAGTCCCAGCACTCTGGGAGGCCAAGGCAAATTGCCTGAGCTCACAGGTTTGAGACCAGCCTGAGCCAGAGTGAGACCCCATCTCTTAAAATAGCCGGGTGTTGTGGTGGGCACCTGTAGTCCCAGCTACTTAGGAGGCTGAGGCAAGAGAATCTCTTGAGCCCAAGAGTTTGAGGTTGATGTGAGCTGTAACACCAGGGCACTCTACCGAGGGCAACAAATCAAGACTCTATCTCAAAAAAAAAAAAAAGATCTATAGACTCGATTATCTCATCTAACGGTCCTCAGTCCATCAGCCCACTTCTGCCCTACCACCACTGCCCTTATCATTCTTGATTGCTCAATAGCTCTCAACCACAGTGGTGTACCTCCGCCAGCCCCCAACAGTTCCTCCTCTGCTGCAGTCCCCAATCCCCAGGCCTCAGATTGGTACCATTTGGGGCCTGTCAGGAACCAGGCCACACAGCAAGAGGTGAGCAGTGGGCAAATGAGTGAACCTTCATCTGTATTTCCAGCTGCTTCCCGTCACTCACATCACTACCTGAGCTCTGCCTCCTGTCACATCAGTGGTGGCATTACAGTCTCAGAGGAGCACAAACCCTACCATGAACCATGCATGTGAGGGATCTAGGTTGCATCCTACTTATGAGAATCTACTGCCTGATGGTCTAAGGTGATGGTAACATGTGATTAAATCATCCCCAAACCATCCCCCATCCACTGATCCATGGACGAATTGTCTACCATGAAACTGGTCCCTGGTGCCAAAAAGTTTGGAGACCACTGCTCTACTGGCTACTCAGGCTGCTTCCTAAAGTAAAAACTTGTTCAGGATGCCACCTCGTTTTATATTCTTCTATCCTTCTCTCTTTTTTTTTTCTTCTATCCTTCTCTTATCACCCCTCAGCATTTTATCCTGAATCCTTGTATGTGGCACATAAGGCCTTCCATGAACTGTCCCTGAATTGGTCCTCTCCTTCTAACATCACACACACACACACACACACACACACACACACACACACACACAGACAAACACTATGTGCCAGTCATTGATGGGAGAAATTCTTTGGTCTCTCTGGAATGCACTTTCCCCATCAAACTCCTCCTCATCCTTTAAGATTCAAGACTCACCCTTCCTTGACTCTCCTAGGCAGATCTAAGGTACTAGATCTGAGTGACAGCAGCCTCTCTACCACTCTGTATCAGCACATCCACAGCTTTCCCCACTATGTAGTTGTTTACTTGCCTGTGTGTCCACACCACTAGGCTGGGGTTCTTGGGCAGAAACTGAGGCTTTCACCCCCCACACTCCCAATTCCTTCCTCAGTGCCTAGGGCATATAAAGAAGCCCTCTAAGTATCAATCCAACTAGGCCTCAATCTTCATGAGTTTGGTTTAGGCAATGGTTTCTTAGATAAGACACCAAAAGCACAAGCAAAAAAAGAACAGATAAGTTAGACTTCTTCAAAATTAAAATCTTTTCTGCTTCAAAGGGTACTGTCAAGAAAGTGAAAAGACAGGCCACAAAATGGGAGAAAATATTTGCAAATCATATATCTGATAAGAAACCTGTATCTATAATATATAAAGAATATTTAGGCTCGGTGCTCATAGCTAGGTGGTTAGGGCACCAGGCACAAATACTGGAGCCGGTGGGTTTAAACCTGGACCGGGCCTACTAAACAATAATGACAACTACAACCCCCAAATAGCTGAGTGTTGTGGTGGGCGCCTAGTCCCAGCTAATTGGGAGGCTGAGGCACGAAATTCTCTTAAGCCTAAGAGTTTGAGGTTGCTGTGAGCTGTGACACCATAGCACTCAACCTGAGGGTGAAATTGTGAGACTCTGTCTCAAAAAAAAAAAAAAAAGATAACCCAATTTTTAAAATGGACAAAGGATCTGAATAGACATTTATCCAAAGAAGATATATAAATGGCCAATAAGCACATTAAAAGATGCTCAACATCATCAGCCATCAGAGAAAGGCAAATCAGAGCAGCAATGATAAACCATTCCATGCACACTAGGCTGGCTATAATCAGAAAGGCAGATAATAGCAAGTGCTGACAAGCATGTAGAGAAATAGGAGCCCTCATTCACAGTGGGTAGAAATGTTAAATGGTGCAGCTGCTTTAGAAAACATTCTGGCAGTTCCTCAAAAGGTTAAACACTGAGTTACCATATGATCCAGTATAATTTTTTCCTATTACTGCTGTAACTAATTATTACAAACTTGGTAGCTTAAAACAACACAAAATGATTAGGTTATAGTTCTGAATGTCATAAGTCCAAAGCAAGTCTATACTCAAGGTCTCAGCAGGGATATGTTCCTTCTGGAGTCTCTGTGGAAAATCTGTGTCCCTGTTCCCTAGGAAAACTTCTAGGAGCTGTCCACATCCCTTGGCTTATGGCCCCTTCCATCTTTAAAGCCAGCAATAGCCAGTGAAGTATTTCTTGTATTGCATAATTCTGGCTCTTCTTGCCTTCCTCTTCCGTCTTTTAAGAAACATTTGGGTCACACCTAAGTAATCCAGAATAATCTCCCTCTTTAATGGTAAACTGATCAGCAAACTTAATTTCACCTCATACATAATTTCATGTATAATTACCATTGGAAATAACATATTCACAGGTTCCAAAGATTAGGTAATGAACATTTTGGGGGGATTGTGGAGCAGCAGACACCAACTCAGCAATTCCACTCTTAGGCATATATGCCCAAGAGAAATAAAACCACATTGTCCACACAGAAACTTGTATAAGAATGTTCATAGCATCACTAGTCATATAGCTAAGAAGTAGAAATTACCCAAATGTTCATCAACTGATGAATAAAATGTGGTACATCAACACAGTGGAATAGCACTTAGCCATAACAATAAGTGAAGTGCTGATATATTGCAGCATGGATGAACCTCAAACATGTCATGCTAAGTGAAGAAACCAGTAACAAAAGACCACATACTGTACAATTCCATTTGTATGTGTCCAGAATAGGCCAATCCTTAGAGACAAAACATAGATTAGTAGTTGCTTGGGGCTGGAGGGTAAAAGGATTGAGGGGAAATGGGGTTATTACTAGCTACAGGAATTCTTTCTGGAGTAATGAAAATGTTCTCAATTGCAGTGATGGTTGTACCACTCTGTGAATGCACTAACACTGAATTGTATGCTTTTCTGAAGGGGTGATTTGTATGATAAGTGAATTATATCTCAAAAGGTGAGTCAGCTGTTTCTGAAGGTGTGGGGCACAAAAATGAGGAATTCTAATATGTATTCAATTCTATGGCCCAGAAAGCAATGATTTTCAACCTGTGTGCCACGATACACTGGTGTGCCATGACAGCATCTTAGGTGTGCTGTGAAAATTTTTAAAGATCACTGGGGCAGTGTCTGTGGCTCAAGGAGTAGGGCGCTGGCCCCATATACCAGAGGTGGTGGGTTCAAACCCGGCCCTAGCCAAAAACTGTAAAAAATAAATAAATAAACTGGTTTTTTTTTTAATCATTAAGTTATTTTTGAAGGAAGCTTAAAGCAAAGTTAGTATATTCTTTCTTTTTACTTTTTCTTTTCTTTTTTTTTTTTGGATGAACATAACTGAAGTGTGCCATGGAAATTTAACTATAGGTTGAAGTGTGCCATGAGATAAAAAAGGTTGAAACCACTGCCTTACAGATTGCTTTTAGTGACTGCTTTTCAAAGAGTATAGTCTCCCAAATAAGTCAGGGTATAAAGATAGTTGGCACAGAAATGTGTCCGACACCTCAGATCTGACCAGTTTCATGCCTCACAGGAACCTGACATGGCTCTCCTACTGGGATAGGCTTCTGCTCCCTGGAAAACCACACAACAGGGCAGCATTAAACATATGAAGTGCTGGCTCAGCGCCTGTGGCTCAAGCGGCTAAGGTGCCAGCCACATACACCTGAGCTGGGGGGTTCGAATCCAGCCCGGGCCCACTAAAACAAAAATGATGGCTGCAACCAAAAAATAGCCAGGCATTATGGCAGGGGCCTATGGTCCCAGCTACTTGGGAGGCTGAGGCAGGAGACTCGCTTTAGCCCAGGAGTTGGAGGTTGCTGTGAGCTGTGATGCCACTGAACTCTACCCAGGGCAACAGCTTGAGGTTCTGTCTAAAAAAAGAAAAAAAAATACGAAGTGTTGTGCTTTGAAAGATAGCCTATCTTTTTCTTTCTCACACTCACGTACATACCCACACAGACAGAAAGCCCCTTTCTACCAATTCTCCCCGGACGTCATAGTGTGGAGTACATTCTCTCTCTGTCTCCTCTGTTCACTGTTCAGTAAGCAGCTTATTGATTTCACTAAGAGCAAGCTTGTTGTAATTCCTAATAACAAATCTCAGGAATAATCAGAAGCCAAACTTAGCATAGCCAATTCTCTTACTTACAAAAGAGCCAAGCTATAAATATCTTTCACAAACTAAAATGATTATTTAAAAAGTTTTAAATCCACTGACTGGCAAAAAGTTATCAAAGTAAAGCAAAACGAATGTCTTGAAGACTTATTACAAAGAAGCCAATCAGTTGTTCTCTATTTTCAGAGACTTACTTGGACAAGAGATAAAAGAAGTAGACTGTATCGAAGATATTTTTTAAAAATAACAAGGAATATTTTGTCCTTAAAGATGAGCAGCCTTTCTAATAAGCTTCCAGGAAATGTTATGAATGTTCCCTTCCTAAAGGGTAGTATCATGGTATCACTCGAGCTTAGATCTGACTGAAGAACAAAGTAATAGCTTAAGCAAGACAAAGATGTCTGTTAGACTCATGTAAAAAACCCAAGAGACAGTCCAGGGCTGGTGATGAGGGCTCTGCCCCACAAAATCCTCAGCGTCTTTCTAGCTCACAGTTCCACCATCTCAAATACCAGGCCTCATCCTCATAGTCTAAGGTGGCAGCTAGAGCTCCAGCAAACACATCTGTATTTCAGGCCCCAGCATAGAAGAAGGGATGAAGCAGCTGGAGAAAGGACAGCCAATGTCAACTGTCTTTAAGGAAAAGTCCAGGAAGGTGTCATGTGAAACTCTGCGCCAGTCACATGACTACACTGGTTGCCTTTCTTCTGAATCACCACATGCCCACCTAAAAATCAGTGTTTCCACTGTTCTACCAGAGTGAGAAAGGACCCTGGAAAACTTCCCACCGTCTCCACCGCTGTCATCAACACTGACCTCTTTACCTAAGGCAGACCCCTCAGAAGGTACCTTTTGAAAATAAAATTTGTAAAGAGACTGAGAGGCAGAAAGAGGAATTTTTCATGTGTTGTACACTGTTTTCTCTACGCTTTGAGGTACATTTTTACCTTCATTCTTCTGCTTTAGTTTTGGGAAAGGATGCAATGATCTCAGCCCAACAATATCAAATGAGTACAGGATACACAACTCACTAACAAAACTATAACAATAAATAAATAAATAAGCAAACAAATAAAAAATCCTTACTGCCAACACATCCCTGCTGAGGCAGTCCACGTGTGACATCAGACAGCCACTTCATGAGTTCCTTTGCTAAATCTGGTGAATTTCAGCCTGACTCCATGGGTAGAACCCATGCTCCTAGAAGATTTTTTTCAACTGCAATTGCCCAATTAGGTCAAGACTATCAAACAATCTCTAGGTACAGTGAAGAAAGTGGCCTTTTGTGACCTCTACAGTGCTTGGGTGAGTTTGATTTGGTTTAAATTGAGCTCTTTTAAATAATGTGTAAAATGCTTTCCTGGTACTTATTAAATTTTTAAATGAATTAAGTTATAATGAATACTTATGGTATCTTAAAATGAATTAAGATGTAATGAACACTTATGATATAAAAAATGATTGATACCAGAGACAAAAATAGATTTCATTTTCAGAAACTATGCAGTGTTTTAAACAATGACATATAGTGATACCTAAATAGTCACTGTGCAATTATTCCATGAGAAGATTATCATTTAGCTATTTGCCAAAGTTAATTGACTCAAATGTCTGTGAAATCATCCTCATTCTGCAGAGAAATGATGACAACGCAGGTGCCACCTGCAGTTCTGTGTTGGAGGGGTGGTGATCAGAACTATCAAATCATGAGGCCTCCAGAACACATTTTTGCCTCTCCACATTCTCACTACATCACTACATCTGCGTTCACATCCTTATCTTTGGACTGAGATATGGTGCCCCTGACTCCTCATATTATCTAGGACCTTGGACCATGCTGTATTAAAGAAGACTCCAGTCCCACCGCCCTGCCCAAGTCTGTTTGTTGAAGAAAGAGAAATTCAAAGGCTTCATGAGAAACCTTAGCCAGTGTCTTGGAGACATGGAGATGGAAAGAGGCCAATTACTGGGAATTTGAGGGAAGAAGGTAATCTCAGCCCAAAAGAACGTAGAGAAGAGATCCGATTTAAATCAACAAGGCAGATATTCCCATGCCTCGGTTGAGATGGTGGTCACAAGAAAAGCTGGAGAGCAAGGGGCCCAGGATGCAACCATGGCCATCAGAAAGGCAAAATGAGCCTTGGGCTGAGCTAAATTAAAAAGTGGCTTTGGCAGAGAGCACCCACAGTTCAGTGGTTAGGGTGCTGGCCACATGCTCCAGGGCTGGTGGGTTCCAACCTGGCCCAGGCCCGCTAAACAACAACAACAACAAAATAGTCAGGCATTGTGGCAGGAGCCTATAGTCCCAACTACTAGGGAGGCTAAGGCAAGAGAATTGCTTGAGCACAAGAGCTTGAGATTGCTGTGAGCTGTGTCTATCTCTCACTGTACCAAGGGTGACAAAGTGAAACTCAATTTAAAAAAAAAATAGTGGTTTTGTCCTCAAAGTGCCCACTATCAGGGGGTCTTTGGGTTCCACCACACCATTAAGTTTCATTTAATCCATAGGCCTCACTGGGCATCCGAATAACTCAGAAGGGTCCAACATAAGAAATCCCATGCCACCAGGGAGGCATCCAGCACATCTCTTGGCAGGATGCCTGTAGTAATCCAGCAATTAATCTTCTTTGCCATCTCCTGCATCCATGATTACTCTTTGGCAGCCCAGGTGATAGCTTAGGTGCAAGGAGGTGAGAGCACATTAGTGCTTGTGGCAACCATCTCAGCTTAGAAAGCTCATAGGAGTCAATACTTGTATCCCGAAGGCACAGCTTTCATGTTCCCTAAAGGGGATGAGCCTTATTACAAGAGTCAATACACTTAGGAAGGCCCAAGGCCCTGGCTTCCCACCAGGTACAAACGTACCCTGGCCCAGATGCAAGGTACCAGTCAGGATTTACTGTACTGTGGACAATGTTGCACAATACCATAGCTCTCATTCCACCTTTATTAGATTTCCAGGGGGACAGGGCTATAAAGTTAACCCAAATTTGCCCTATGAGAAGGAGAAAGGGAAAACGCTCTACTCAGAGTCCCCTTTAGCTTATTAACCAACAAAATTAGTTTTGGAAATGTCCCTGTTCCTCGAGTAAAAACCAGTACTTGGCGCATGAAAATGCTTAAAAAATGCAATGATAAATAATTAAAATGTGTTATCTTCAACCATATTATGCATTGTAGAAATTCTGCTGATCCTGTAACTGCAGACATCTGATTAACCCAGAAATAATCATACACAAAGGGTAAATAACTGAGGGTACCAAATAGGTAAAGTCATTACTCAAGGAAATGTCGTAGACTCTTCAAAATGATAATAAGTAGAAGCTGAGTTCTGGGTCTAGAAAGGACTCTTACAGTACCCGCCTTCTATGGTGAGGCCTGTCTCCAGTCTCCTCTTCCAAACCTTCCCATTTCTGCCAGTCAGACCTCATCTTTTCAAACCTCTAATAAAAACACTTCAATGGCCGTCCTCTAATCTCATAATAAAATGTCAACTCCTTAGTACAGTGTGCTAAATGCCTAACGAGCAGTCCCAAGATCTCAGACCACAAGGGACAGCAGTTGAATTCTGGCCCCTGGATCACTTCCCGCTGCTGCCTATGCCCTTTGCTTCCACTCCTCTGTCTCTGCTTCATCTCTTTGCTCTGTAGGAATTCCCTGGCTCCCTTACATGGCTGAAAAATCCTATTCAAACATTAAGGACCCATTTCCAATGTCACCTCTTCAATGAAGACCTCTTTGACTCTTTAAATGCCATGCAAACTTAATCCTCTGTTTCTCTATTATATTTTGTTCACACCAATAACACAGCACTTAGTCCAACAGTATGGACAGCAGTAGCGGTGACAGCAGTAACGGTAACCGCAGTAGCAATAGCTAACATTTATCGAGCACTTACTAGACAGCATCTTATGTAGACTAACTCGTTTAATCCTCAACTACAACCTCATGAGGTAGGGATGACTAACACGCCCATTTATATATCTAACTCCCCCAGAAAGCTCATAGACTCTTCAAGGACAAGGACGTTTTTTATCTTTGCCTTTTTATCCTCAGAGTATATAACACAGCACTTGACTCATGGTAGCTGAGTAATACGTGCTCATTAAATAACTACAGGATGAATACCAAATTAGGTTGTTATTAATTTTGTAACTAAGTTTATACATTTTGAATATTTTTTTCTTTACACATAAATATGTTAGGTTTTTCAATAAAGCAGAATACTCTAAAGAATTCAATTTAGAAAGCCAAAAATTAATTTCTAAAGAATCTGACTTTTTCAACTTTATCTTCTGATGCTCCTTTAAAATAATGGCCCATCTGCTCAACTCAAATGTGAGTCACACTTAAAACATTCCATTGTTATTTTGCTGTTCAGTCTTCTTATTGTAAACTAAAAGAATAAGGAAAAAGACTTCTAACTTTTTAAATTCTTAAACTGTTTCTTGACTCTCAATTAATTAGTCCAAAAAAAGAAAAAAAATTTTTTCTCCAGCTAGAGAAGCAGTTATTGCTGATACAAGATGGAGTCTTACCCCAACAACCCATGAGGAATTTGGTTGGGTAAGAGCATTTTAACCTTTACCAAGGATTTTACATGTGTCTATTATTTAAAGTGTAGTAATACATGTTTGTTGATCTGATCTTGAGAAAGGTAGTAATTTACCCCCTGAGGAAACAGAAGAAAAGTCCTATCATTTGCACATGATCACATAGTAATGACTAGAACCTGATCTTGAATCCAGATCCTCTAGCTTAAAATTTCCCCAGTTCCCTGCCATCCTGGGTCCTGATGCAGCTCTTCTTACCTCATTCTTGCCCCCACTACCTCTTAGCCCTGAAAAAAATTGCAGTTGATGCTTTCCTACTTACACCTAGATTGTAAAGATGGTTGCATCTGAATTTTTTTTTTTTGAGACAGAGTCTCACTCTGTCATCTTGGTTGAGTACCATGGCATCACAGCTCATAGCAACCTCTAACTCTCAGGTTCAAGGGATCCTCTTGCCTCAGCCTCCTGAGTACCTGGGATTACAGGCACCAGCCACGACACCCAGATAGTTTTAGAGCAGGATTTTACTCTTGCTCAGGCTGATCTCAAGCTCCTGAGCTCAACCAATCCACCCACCTTGGCCTCCAAGCGTGCTATAATTACACTGTACCAGCCCTGCATAAAAATTATTAAAGGATGAATCCAGGGTGGCCACCTGATAGTTAGCTGTCACTCACCCATTAAGGCTTGACAATATTAACAACCAATACATACTTCTAGTGATACATCACTTCTAGGTGTGAAGCCCTGGGGTGAGCATTCCATATGCACTTCTTTTAGGGATCAAACTGTATACACCCAAAAAGATACAAAGTTCTCAGTATCTCAGAATGTGGCTGGAAATAGTGTCTTTACAGAGGTAATCAAGTTACAAGGAGATGATAAGGGTGGGCCCTAATTCAACATAACTAGAGTAAAGGGGAAATCTGGACACGAGGGCACATGGGGAGAAGGCCCCCAGGGAGAAGGCCATGTGCAGAGGATGAGAGCGATGCCCGAATGCCAGAAATTGCCAGCAAGCCACCAGAGTGAAGGAGAGCCTTTGCCGACACTTTGATTTTAACTTCTAGCCTCCAGAACTGTGAGATAATAAATTCCTGTTGTGTTAAGCCCCTGGGTTTGTGGTACTTTGTTATAGCAGCCCAGGAAACTAATACAACTCCTGATCTTTTTAACAAAACGATAGGCTTATGAGGCTATGTGACCAAGCGTGTCTTACTTATAAATTCTGGAAGAAATGTTATAACAGCTATGTTGTCTCATACACAGAGTCAGTAGTTGTTTAGACTACAAACATACCTTTCCAATTTAATGCAATAAAATTAAAGCTCTCCATAAGGATCTCAGCTGGAGCCTACACTGAATTAACTGACAGGCCTCAGGCCCTTGGAACTTATCTCACCCATGATGAGTGCTGTGTTCTGAATGAAGGTGTCCTCCCACCCCAAATTCACATGTTGAAACCTTCTCCCCAGTGTGATGATATTTAAAGGTGGGCCTTTGAGAGGGGACTAGGTCATTTGGGCAGCGGCCTCCTGAGTGGGATTAATGCCCTTATAAAAGAAGCCCAAAAGAGGTCCCTTGCCCCTTCTGCTACAAAAGGGCATAGTGAAAAGACACCTGGCCATGAACCAGGAGTGGGCTCTCACCAGACTGGGACTGCCCAGATCAAAGAAATAAATTTCTGTTGCTTATAATCCACATTCAATTTATAAGTATTCTGTTACAGCCGCCTGGACAGACTAATATGGTAAGGTGGGCCTACAAAAAGTCTGTCTGCACAGGAGCTGAGGAAGAACTCGCCCTGGAGGAAGGGAAAGCCAGGTGTGCCAGGGCTTACCTAGGATCAAGGCTTTGAGCCCTTCAATTCAGAAAGCTGTCAGCCCATGTATTTCATCCCCAGTTCAGGAACTCCTCAGAGTCACACCCAAAGAGAAGGTATTGTCACCAGCAACACTGAAGGCAGCACGGTGATCACACTAACAAAGCATTACACACAAAACCCTCTGCACTTTGTGTGTGAGGGCTGGGCAGAAAGGGAGGAGTCGTGGTGGCGAGCAGACATCGACCCACAGCCTGATGGCTGAAACGGAACAGGAAGTAAGTGTAGCTGTCACATGAGCACCTAGACTCTTGAGAGCATGTGACTCTTTAGACTTTTTAGATTCCCCTCCCCACCCCAAGTTTTTAATCCTACAGAAACTTGGGGTGGGGGATCTAAAGAGGGCTAGTATTCAGCTCGTAGGGCACAAAAACCAGCACAAAATGGTCTTAATGATATGGATGCCAAAAGTAACTCATGATAAAAAAAAGAATACAGTAGAACTTCCAGAGTTGACTGCCTACATTGAGAACCTCCTTAGGTTGACCTAATTTTCATAGATTGTACATGCACCATATCAGTACAGTAGGCCTAGTTCCTTATATTGACCTCCTCTGTATGTTGACCAGTTTGTTACAGTCCCTTGGGTGGTGAGCTTACAGAGGTTTTATTGTACTTCTAAATCATTATTTTATTATCTAGGAGACCTACTATTCAGCTCCTCACACCCCATATACCACCATGCCATGAAAGTTGCTATCAACTAAAACAAACTCTTTAAAAGTACCCCAGATGAGACTCAGTTACAGTGACTTAAACAGCCACTCCCAGAACCACAATTTACAAGTAAGCCCACATCTGGAGTTTGAACATGCCAGCTGGTCGACAGGTAGATAGCACTCCCTGCTAGTGCAAAAGATTATTACATAAGAATAGTTCTGCCGGCTCGGCGTCTGTGGCTCAAGCGGCTAAGGCACCAGCCACATACACCTAAGGTGGCGGGTTTGAATCCCCAGCCTGGGCCCGCCAAATAACAATGATGGCTGCAACCAAAAAAAAATGGCCAGGAGTTGTGGCGGGCGCCTGTGGTCCCAGCTACTTGGGAGGCAGAGGCAGGAGACTCGCTTGAGCCCAGGAGTTGGAGGTTGCTGTGAGCTGTGATGCCATGGCACTCTACCCAGGGGGATAGTTTGAGGCTCTGTCTCAAAAAAAAAAAAAAAGAGAAGATAGGAGTAGAAGAAACTCTGTAGAGATGAAGAATGTGTCATTGGAAATGAAACGGCCAGAGTTAATGTCCTTAAGTGTGATTTCCTGAACCAGATGCTGTGAAAGAATGTCAAGGCAGAGGTGTGTAAACACAGGGTGATCTATGAAAGTCAGGACAGTAGAGCGGAAGAGTCCAGGAAGAAGCCTTTAGGGGCTTTAGGGTGATGATTAGAAAAATTTGTGATTGGGAAATGAAGGCACCCAGTGAAGATTCTACTTATAGATGGTTTTGGCAAGAATAAAAAAAAAAAAAAAAGAACATTGGGCAGCGCCTATGACTTAGTGAGTAGGGTGCCAGCCCCATATACCAAAGGTGGCGAGTTCAAACCTGGCCCTGGTCAAGCTGCAACAAAAAATAGCTGGGCATTGTGGTGGGTGCCTGTAGTCCCAGCTACTCGGGAGGCTGAGGCAAGAGACTCACCTAAGTCCAAAGAGCTGGAGGTTGCTGTGAGCTTTGACACTATGGCACTCTACTGAGGGTAACAAAGTGAGACTCTATCTAAAAAAAAAAAAAAAAAAAAAAAGGATTATTTATTCATTATACTAGACTGCTTCTTTCCAAATACATTGGAAGGGTGTTACTTTTTTCCTATTACATCAAGTATGAAACTTCAGTAGAAGGTTATTTGACTTGTTTAAGTAAAGCCTAGGTCGAGGTACTGAGGTACTGAGGTTAGACCTTAAAACTATAATCTAGCTCTTTTCCCTTGGAAATGAGATTGTCCTGTTTCCCCAGTCTTGGTTACATCTACCCCGCCAATAGGTGTCATCTTTTGCGCTCTCTCTCTCTTTTTTTTTTTTTTTTTGAGACAGTCTTACTATGTTGCCCTTGGTAGAGTGCCATTGTGTCATAGCTCATAGCAACCTCAGACTGTGGGGCTTAAGTAATTCTCTTGACTGAGCCTCCCAAGCAGCTGGGACTACAGGCACCTGCCACAACACCAGGCAGTTTTTTG
>CAUYTI010049786.1:0-17260 GCA_963575145.1 Galago senegalensis | reverse complement strand
GTATGAATGCTTTGCTTGTTAATTAATAGTGTGTACGTGACCAGCCAACTATAAAAGGTGGTCTTGAACAATAAAGCTTTGCTACTTCCACCAGAGAGGTAGTCTCTCTCCTTCACTATAATAATTCCAGATGCGAGACTGCACTTGTAGTGATGCTGTCTGTCTCTCGTGAAACCTCCACGCAACACACCACAATGCTTGGCTTTTTTTTTTTTTTAAAGACAGGTCTTTCTCTGGCTCAGGAAGGTCTCTAACCTGTGAGCTCAGGCATTCCGCCTGCCTTGGCCTCCCAGAGTGCTAGGATTAGAGGTGTGAGCCACTGCACCCGGCCCAAGCAATCACTTTGTAAGTTAGTCACTGATAATATCATTTCTGTTTGCTTGGGAGATAGATTATCCTGTGGACAGCAAACGGTGTTTGTCCTGTGTAGAGTAGTTGGCTGTTCCCAGGCTGGACAATCACTGCCTGCTCAGACCCACAGACAACTGGGGACCTTTGCCCCTATGCCAAGGGCCTGGGGAGTGGGCATAGCACTAACAATTATCCTCATTTAATTAACAAAATTTGCTTCTGGTGCCTGCTGTACAGAGATAGCCCTGGCAGTGCCTGTGGTCTGGAGTCAGGGTTGCCCCTTTCTATACAGTGTGGCTCCAGCCGGGCCACTGGGTCCTCCCCTGTTTCACTCACCCAGGCCTGGCCCTGGCTGGCTCCTTTTCCCCATCTTCTTGGATCTTTCTGCTAGCCCCAAACTCCCAGACCTTCCCTTTCACCTCCATCCCATACCTAGGATGGTGCCTGGGACCCCATACCCCCTTGCAGCCATACTCCACATTGACTCACCTGGGTACCTGTCTGTGAACTCTTGGCCTGTGCCCAGCGAGCCCTCTCCCAGCTCGAAGGCTGTCCTTGCTCCTCTGACCCAGTCTGACTCCTTTCTCTTGGCTGATGGCATTTGTAGCTTAAGAACACTCACACCCTCTGTGGCCCACAAGGAATCCTGTTGCACCTGCCTGCCTTTTCCCGCTCAGCTGGGGGGCCTTTCCCAGGGTGGGAGGCCCCAGGCTGTTGCCACTGGTGGGGACAGTGCCCATACAAGGTGTTTGCACAAAGAAGGACCACCCCATCTCTTCCTGCCATTTCTTGTACCTTGACAAGAGATCAGGCAACCCAGGCCTCTGAGGCCAAAACTCACCTGTCCCAGGGCTCGGCCTGATACCCTATGACATTAAGGGCCTTAGCCATACCCTGAGCAGCCACCTCTGAGGACAGCAAGGCATCCTGAGCCCAGTACACAAGTAGGACAGGGCAAGTTGCATGGGGGTGAATAAGCACAGTTTCCTAGAGGGCTCCCAGCCAGAGTCAAGGGCATGGTGGTCTACTGGGAGGGCCTACACTCTGCCCCAAGTCCTGACTTGGCCTGGCACTCTGCTCACTGTTGAGCACTGTGACTGTCTCTGTCCCCAAGCTCTCATAAGCACCTGGGGGTAGGAGTCAGGGGGCCTGGCCAGGTCTGCTGGTGCTTCCTCTGGAACCCTAGACCCCTGCCCCAAGCCCAGGGAGTCTTGGTGGCAGATGGGAGACTCCAGGTGAGAAGGTGTGCAGAGCCGGGGTGGGGGTGCTGCAGGCAGGCTAGGGGCCTTAGCAGCCTGTCTCCATTAGCTACAGGGGATGGGAACCCCCCTGACACATGCCTTACATGGTGGGTGGAAGAGGCAGCCAGTCTCAGAAGTTTCCTGAGCTTTTGGGAGGGTAGAGCCAGAGTAGCTGACCTGGGGTGGAGCATGCTTCTTCCAGAGCTGAGACCTGGGGAATGTCTGGGTCCTTCCCTAAACCCTCCTCTGCTGCCCTCCCCTGCTGCCCTAGGGAGTCTGAGAGGCTCTAGCAGACCCTTTCTGGGGAAGCATACACTTGCAGGCTTTGGGCTAGGCCCCCACCCAGGGCTGGCATAGCAACCAGGCCCCTCTCCATGAGTGGGGGTGAGGAAGTCCAAGCCAGCCTTGCACAAGTGAACAGGGACTGCCAAGGGGACAGGGCTGTTGATGGCCTGGACGGATATCAGCAGGCACACAGCCTGCCTGGGACTGTGGTCTGCAGCTTTTAGCACCTTCCAGAGGGAGGTGGCCTTCCCCCACCCAAAATCTGAAAAAGTGATCTCAGCCTGTGGGAGAGGAGGCCCAGGGGGGATGTCATAGTAGTGGAGGTGCACGTGTGCTTTGTGAGCGTGTGAGTGCATATACATGGGTATTGGGGAAAGCTAGCACCCAGCCACTGCCTGAGGGTAGCCCTAGGGAGTGCTGGGGCTCAGGGCTCAGGTCAGACAGAGGCCCTGATGGGAGCCAAGGAACATAGGTCCTGGCACTGGCTGGGTGGGTCAGAGGCAGGGTGGAGGTATGATCTCTCACACACACAAGCAAGGATGGAAGTGATTTCATGCCCTGACCTCCTGCAGCAGCTCGGTCCAGGCACTGGTGCTGTGGGATTGTAGTGCTTGCTCTGGAGATGTGCCTTCCAGAAACAGCAGCCATCAACCACATATGGCTATTTACACTGATTAAAATTAAATATAGTAAGAAAGTAGTTTCCTTGTCAGGAGCCATGTTTCAAGTTCTCGATGAGACTTGGATTGGTCAGGGCTGGAGACCACTGGTGCTTTCACTCCCCAGGGGTACGTGCTGCCACTGCAGGGGGTGAGCACCCCTGAGTCAGCAGCTGAGGAAGGCCCTGCCCCAGACTGGGGCCCACAGCCCATCTGGGCTGGGCCTGGCCTCTTCTCAGAATGCGCACAGTGGTCCCCTGTAGAGAGCAGTAGCTTGTTGGTCCTGGGAGAGCTAGGGTCCAAAATGGGCTCCCCACCTTGACCTCTAACATTCAGCAGCTCCTGGTAGAGTGCAAGTGTAGTCCATCCTCCCACACCTGCACTGACCCTGTCAAGCCTCTCCTGTGGGAGGCCTTTCTCCTGGCCCCATAGACAAGTGGTCCAGCCAGCCTCCTGCACTGTCCTTTCCTGCCCCCTTCTCATGGCCCTGAGGAAGGGTTGGGCTCAGCCTGTGGGCAAGTAATGGGGTTATGCCCACATGATTGGAGCTTCTGTACCCAGCCAGGCCTGGTCAAGTCAGAGTAGCCCCTAGGTCTCCCTCTCACCAATGGGCCATGGGTGCTTGTCAGGGCAAAGCTGGGAGGGCCATACCTGTTGCTGCCCCCCGGGGGGATTTCCATCCCCTCTTGTGGCCAGCATGGAGCCAGCCCAGACACCAGCAGGCCAGCAAAGGAGCTGATAGTCTGGCACCCAGGCATTTATGTTCAGATGTCTTGGTCGCCCCCTCTCGTCTCTGCATCTGACAGCTATACCTTGGTGCCTGGACAATGAGTCACCAGCTGAGCTTTTCCCAGCCTGGCCTTCCACCTGCACTGGGTGAGCACGGCCTCTGGAGGTGGGGTCCAGTGAGCTAGCAGCCACAGGACCTGTTCCAGCGCCTCCTCCCCAAGCTATCACAGGTCCGCACATCCTAGGCCACCTCTTCCTTTTTCTTCTGTTGCCTCCTCCAGGCAGGACATCCCAGCCAACTTAGCCAGCAGAGCCCTAGACATTATGTCAAGTGACCAGATGACACAAGTCCAGCCCAGGCCATCCCTAAGCATGTCCCCTGGGGAAACCACTGGGAAGGGTGTCTTGGGGGTTGGAGCAGGTGCTGAGCATGCTCTGGATCAAACTGAGGCAATGCTCAGAACCTCTGAAATGCCTGGGAGCTCAGGGAGGTAGGGTGGGGCAGAGGAGGTGGTCAGTGTTTGGCCCATTGCAGGGTGCACAAGTGTTCCAGGAAGGACAGCTGTCTGGTTGCCAGAGATAATCCTGGTGATGCTGGGGTGAAAGCAGCTGACTCAAGAGCAGCTCTGCTCCAGTGAAGCATCAACTTAGGAAATGCAGTACATGTGAGTGTAGACTCAAAGAAATAAAGAGGAAAAAAAGAAATTAAAAAGAGCAGAAGTAGGCTGGACACAGTGGCTCACACCTGTAATCCTAACACTCTGGGAGGCTGGAGGCTGAGGGAGAAGGACCGCTTGAGCTTAGAGCTCAGGAGTTTGAGATTGCAGTGAGCTGTGAAGGCGACACTGCACTCTATGCAGGCTTAAAAATAAAAGGATGGGGTGAGGGGGGAGAGAATCAGGGAAACTCAAAGCTAGGGCCCTGAACAGCGCGAGCACTCTGGTGAGGATGACGTGTCATAAATAAACAAGACACAAAAAAGAAAATAACTACAGAAGCAACGCAGGGTCTTTATTAATTATTTATTTATGTATGTATTGATTGATTGAGACATAGCCTCATTCTGGATAGAGTGGCATGGCTCACAGCTCACAGTAATTTCGATGGGCTTGAGCAATCCTCTTGCCTCAGCCTCCTGAGTAGCTGGGACTACAGGTGCCCACTACCATGCCCAGCTAGTTTTTTTATTTTTAGTAGAGATGGGGTCTTGCTCTTGCTCAGGCTGGTCTCCAACTCCTAAGCCCACAAAAATCCACCTGCCTCAGCCTCTCAGAGTGCTCGAAATACAGGTGGGAACCACAGGGCCTGGCCAGATTTTTAAAATAACAGAATTGGAAACACAAATTAGTAAAATTTAAAACCTAAATGAAGTAGATAAATTCCTGGAAAATTATAAAATGACAAAAATAAGAACAAAAAGAAGTAAAGAACATAACAGACTCAAAGTGGGTCTTAGCCCTCTCTCCTTCTTCCAGCCTGGAGCCAAGGCTGCTCTATAAGCGACTTCCACCAGCGTCCAGGGACCAGTCAATTCCTGTCTTGGACAAAATGTTCCACAAAGTGAGAAAGAGTGGGATGTAGGCAGCTTACTTTATGAGGCCAGGGCAATTGGGACTCTAAACTAGACAAAAACAAACAAAAGGAGAACACAAAAGGCCCATTTTACTCAGGAATTTGGGGCAAAAAATTTGAAATAAAATATTATAATAGGTGACTTGACCCAATTATTTATAAGAAATAGACTTTATGTTCCAGTTTCTCTTGTTTTATATCAGACACTATTGATGCAATTCATCCCATTAATAGGCTAAAAAAAATCCTCTGAGTAACTCAGGTTCAGAAAGCATTTGATAGAATATAATAGAACCTATCTATTTTGTTTATGATTAGAAAGCTCTTAGCACAACAGAAATATAAGAGCATTTCCTTCCCATGGCGGGAGTTAGAGACTCACATTGGCAGCACCTGTGTATGTAATAGAGCGACTTCTGTGGCTAAGACCAGGAACAGGACAAGATGCCCAGAGATCTGGTTCACACAGCCCCAGAGACCATTAAGTCCAACAATCATGCTTATTCCCATTTACTCAACTGGATGGAAAACTTAGATCTGCACAAACACTTTCACGTGAAGGCCAGGTGTGGTGGCTCACTCCTGTAATCCAAGCACATTGGGAGGCAGAGGCAGGTGGATCACTTGAGCTCAGGAGCTAGAGACCAGCCTGAGTAAGAGTGAGACACTATCTCTACTGAAAACAGAAAAACTAGCCAGGTGACACCTGTAGTCCCAGGTACTCAGCAGGAGATTCACCTGAGTTCAGGAGTTTGAGGTTGCCACGGCACTCTACCAAGGGCCACAAAGTGAATCTCTGTCTCAAAAAAATAACAAAAAGGCTTGGCGCCTGAGGTTCAAGTGGCTAAGACACCGGTCACATACACCTGAGCTGGCGGGTTCTAATCCAGCCCGGGCCCACCAAACAACAATGATGGCTGCAACCAAAAAATAGCCAGGCATTGTGGCGGGGGCCTGTAGTCCCCCCCTTGGGAGACTGAGGCAGGAGACTAGCTTGAGCCCAGGAGTTGGAGGTTGCTGTGAGCTGTGACGCCATGGCACTCTACCCAGGGTGACAGCTTGAGGCTCTGTCTCAAAAATAAAATAAAATAAATTGAAAGGTTTTATCTCAAAAATAAATTAAAATAAAATATAAAAATAAAAAATAGAAAAGCTAGCCAGGTGTGGTGGTGGGCACCTGTAGTCTCAGCTACTTGGGAAGCTGAGGCAAGAGAATCACTTGAGCCCAAGAGTTTAAGGTTGCTGTGAGCTGTGACACCAGGGCACTCTACCCAGGGTGAAAAGTGAGACTCTATCTCAAAAAAAAAAAAAAAAGATGGTGTTGAAATAACTTAGGGGACCTGGAAAAATAGACTTGGACCCCCACTTAGGTTAATTAATTGGTAATTTATTTTACTTGCTGCAGGGGCTGCTGCTCTGAGAGACAGTCAGCAGCCCAGGTGTGAGGGTGAGTTGCCTTTTATAGGCTTTGTGCAAGCATATTACAGAAGCAAAACGTGGCTGGCTAAGGCAGAGGTTATAACTTGGGTAGTCATGGATACAGCAATGGAACAATAATTAATACAGCTTCGGTTGACAATGGATATATCTCGTATCACAATGGTTATGGTTATACAACAGTAATTAATCAAGTCTCAGTGAGTTTTCCACCATTGTTCATCTACTGAGAACTTGGGGGTTTTGTGAAACTTGGAACTTTTCTTCCTTGTACCTGAAGCTTGTTCTTGGTAACAAGCCAAGAGGAAGGAGGGGAAGGAGGGGAAGGAGGGGGCCTGGGAACGTGGCTGGGAAGCACTGTTCTCAGCCACCATGGTGGGAGGAGGGACTTGCCTTGTTCCCCAGTTGACTCTGGGGCGGGGGGGGGGGGGGGAGAAGGGAGGAGGAGGGAAATAGGCTGGAGTAGGGGGACAGGTGAGGGCTGGGGAACAGGAGTGGGCAGGGGAAAGAGGGCTGGGTTACAACAGTGTTAATCAAATGAATGCTATCAACACCATGTGACAGCCAGGACAGTCAAAGAAAACAGTTGTCATTTGAGGAGTACAAGACCATTTTGAGGTGGTATCTGAAATTTGAGAATGCTATGGAAGTACAACGACGATGGAGGCATCAGTATGCAACAGAACTTCCAACACACCTAACAGTTGCAGGAATTTGTGACCTGCACAAGGGAATACCCAGGAGGCCTTGCACAGCAACAAGTCCTGCTTCCTCTGCTGGGGTGTTGGAACAGTTTACACACTCACCACAGCAGTCTACCAGTGTGCACCAGGAAGGAGTTAGCAGAACAAGCACATGATGCATTCTTAAAACAGTGAAATGGGAAGTTTTCATCCTAAGATTATTATGTGAGAGCTTACCTTGATGAGAATTTGCCAGGACAATAGGGAGAAGGAGAGGTATGGTTGAGTTTCCCTCATGTTCTCCTGACTTAACACCCTTGACTTCTGCTGCTGGGGGACTTTAAAGGATGTGGCGTACCCTAGAAAACCAGCTATGCAGGTGGTACCTTGGGAAGAAATGGAAATGGCAGATGCAGTGATATGGGTGGACACTTTGGTCAGCGTTGCTCAAGCAGTAGTTCACTGTAATCAGAAGTGTCTGATGCCAATGGTAACCACTTTGAGCACCTCTTGTAATTGCAGACGTCAAATGTGACTTGTATTTTTTTTTTTTTTTGAGACAGAGCCTCAAGCTATTCCCCTGGGTAGAGTGCTGTGGCATCACAGCTCACAGCAACCTCCAACTCCTGGGCTCAAGCGAGTCTCCTGCCTCAGCCTCCCAAGTAGCTGGGACCACAGGCGCCCACCACAATGCCCAGCTATATTTTGGTTGCAGCCATCATTGTTGTTTGGTGGGCCCGGGCTGGATTTGAACCCGCCACCTTAGGTGTATGTGGTTGGCGCCTTAGCTGCTTGAGCCACTAATTTGGTTTTGAGCCACAGGCGCTGAGCCAAATGTGACTTGTATTTATCTTTTATTATCAGTATACAGGGTGGCCATGAACTTTGTGTGCAATTTAAAATAGAACTTTATGGGTACCCTATAAATTGAGTATTACAATTTTAATAGTTTTTCACTTACTTAAAGTGTGTATACTTTTTTTTTTTTTTTTGCAGTTTTTGGCCAGGGCCAGGCTTGAACCCATCATATCTGGTATATGGGGCCAGTGCCCTACTCCTTGAGTCACAGGCGCCGCCCTGTATTTTTTTTTTTTTTAAGAGAGTATGGATAGAGTGAGACAGAGTTCATCCTCACAGCTCATGGCAACCTCAAACTCCTGAGCTCGAGTGATCCTGTTGCTTCAGCCTCCCAAGTAGCCGAGGCTACCGATGCTCACAACACATGGTTAGTTTTACTATTATTTATAGACAGAGTCTCACTTAGTCACCTTGGGTAGATTGCTGGGGCATCATCACAACTCACAGTAACCTCAAACTGTTGGGCTCAAGTGATCCTTCTGTCTCAGCCTCCTGAGTAGTGTTTCTATTTCTAGTAGAGACAGGGTCTCCTTTTGCTCAAGCTGGTCTCCAACTCCTGAGCTCAAGTGATCCACTGCCTCACCTCCCAGAGTACTGGGATTACAGACTTGAGCCACCACGCCTGGTCAGCACAGTCTGTATATGGAGAGAACTAGACAAAATACAGAATGAAGAACAATTCAGGAAAGAATATACTCAAGAGGTCTTCCATGCCTGTTAAACCTAAGTTGCCCTTATTCACTGTCCTGGCATTGCATACTGAGCCCTGGAACCCTCCATAGACCTGTGCCCCAGATCTCCTACTTCAAGTCTTTGCTTTCCTGTAAATCTGGAGTGGCAAGTGGGTTGCTTGTGAGAGCATGTCAATGGGCAGCCACTCCTGGGATCTGGTCAGTGCCACAGGGCCACTCTCCAAGTGAGGGTGCTTGCTTGGATGACCTCTCTTAGGGTGGCCAGCTTTAGCAAGTAAAACTATAGGATGCCCAGATAAAGTTGCCTTTCTATAAACAACACATAATTTTTTAGTATGTCTCATGCCAGAGAGGTAAATCTATAGCGATTGAAAGTAGATTGGTATACACTGTACCCCATGTTTGCATTAATGTATACAGCTATCATTTAATAAAAAAAAAAAAAGAAAGTAGATTTGTAGGACTGCTGGGTGGAGGATGGGGAGTGATTACTAATGGGCTTCCTTCCGGCGGTACATTTTCTTTCTCTCCCTCTCCCCTCCTCTTCCCAGACAAGGTCTCGGTCTGTCTCTCAGGTTAGTCTCCCAACTGCTGGGCTTAAGCGAAACTCCCACTTCCGTCTTCCCAAAATGTTGGATTACAGGCGTGAGGCACCCGCACCCAACCCTGTACACTTTCAATAAGTTAGTTTTATAGTAAGTACATAGTATCTCAACAAATCCGTTAAAAAATGTTAATTGCATAGGGCATGGCGGGTGCCTGGGTCCCAGGTACCCAGGAGGCCGAGGCGGGAGGATCCTTGACTCCTGGAGCTCGAGGCTGCAGTGAACTATGGTGACGCCAATGGGCTCCAGCCTGGCCAGCAGAGAAGGACCTCATCTTCAAAAACAACAAGTAGGCTTGGCATCTGTAGCTCAGTGGTTAGGGTGCCCGCCATTGTACTCCGGGGCTGACAGGTTTGAACCTGGCCCCGGGGCCTGCTAAACAACAACAACAAAGCCGGGGGTTGCGGCGCGCGCCTGTAGTCCCAGTACTCAGGAGGCTGAGGCAGGAGAATCACTTGAGCCCAAGAGTTTGAGGTTGCTGTGAGCTGTGACACCAGGGCATATAGGGAGGGCGACATAGTAAGACATTGTCTCAAAAAAAATAAATTAATAAAGTAAAAATTAGAAAATGTCCTCGCCCTGTCCTGGTCCCGCGTGCCTTGGTCCTTCTGCCGCGGCAAGGTCAGGGTCTCTGGGCGGAGGAGCAGGCGGCTGACCCAGGTCCACGCCTCTTCAGGGCAATACGGCGTCCCCCAGGACAGGGTGCACATCCCCCAGATCGGCCCCGGGCTGACTGTCACGTTCGCGCCCAACTCGGGTCGTGTGCCCAACACTGGCCAATCACAAGGCTGGGGCTCTGTGCTACGGCTGCCCTGGAGGTCCAGGTCCTGCGACTCTGCGCCCCAACCTGCGCTTGCTCCTGGTCCTGCTGCCTGGAGACTGTGTGAACCCCAGGAGACCAGCTGAGGGGCAGGGAGACCTGCAGCAGAGGCCCAGGGCAGAGGCCTGCAGAGGACGATGTGCAGGGGTCCCAGGGCAGAGGCCCATGGGAGGCTGTGGGGGTGGGCGGGACCCCTCTAGCACTTGGAGGGTCCGGCCCTGCACAAGGCTGGGACCCCCAAAGACCCCGACTAGGTCACCGATGATGGAAAATATCAAAAGACAAAAAATCTACCCTAATCTCCCCTCCGAAGCTGGGCACTCCTGGAGTTCTGTTGAACTGTCTTACAGGGGGTTTATTTAATAAAAATGTTCAAAGGTATAGCGCGGTTGAAATAGTTTTATAAGGAACACCACCTAGATTCAGTCTATCTTACTGTTAGGTGTGTGAACATCGTTTAACATATAAAATACATAATCTGGATTTACAAACGTAGGGGGAAACCCTTGCAAGCATACACATAGATGCAAGTTATTGGAAATATTCTAGTTTTGGAGTTGCAGGTAGGCTTGCAGGTGTTCATTATATTCTTACGCCATTGTAGTAAAACTGTTACTTTTATAGTATTAAATCGCAAATGTCAGTACACTTCCACCAAATTCTTCAGCACCTATAGCATTAGTATAGAATAATTGCTTGTAGTTTTTTAATGTTAAATTCACTAAGAAGTGCACAAAGTTAATTGTGCATTCCCTGAGTTTCACCAAATACATGCACCTGTGTAACTCAAGACACTGTCAAGACAAATAGAACATGTTTGTCACCTCAGGAAATTCTCTTAGGCCCCCACCCATGCTCTATCCACTTTTCCTATCCTCCCAGCAGCATCAGCTGTTCTGATCTTTTCCACTGCAGTTTTGCCTGTTGTAGGGGTACACAAATAAAACCTTGGTGCATCTCTTGTGTATGGCTTCTTTGAGCCAGCATGAAACCTTTGGGTTTCATTGATATTGTTTCATGTGTCAGTAGTCTGCTGAGTAGTGAGTGCTCCATTGATGTGTCTCCAGTTTTTGGCTATCATGAATAAAACTGCTACAGACATTCTTTTTGAAGTCTTTGTGTGGACATGTTTTTATTTCTCTGGGTAGATGATACATAGGAGTGGCTCAGAAGATAGAAATAAGTTTAGTTTTGCAAGAAGCTGTTGGATTTGCAGCTTCTGACAGTGGCTGAGCCTTCCACTTCCTTCATACCCTCCCAGCACTTGGTGATGTCAACTTTTGTGTGTGTGTGTGTGTGTGTGGTGTGTATATGTGTGTGTGTTGTAACCATTCTAGCAGGTGTGAAGTGGTATCTCATTGTGGTGTTAATCTGCATTTTCTAATCACTAATGATGTGAAGCACTTTTTTGTTCTTTTGAGAAGACTGTTTTGTCCATAGTCTTGGAGGACAAAAATTTGGAGGTTTGACGTTTTCCCCCAACAGTGGCATTTAAAAAATTGTAACACTTTTTTAAAATTGACAAATTAAATTTGTATATATTTATCGGGTATATGTTGTTTTGAGGTACATATACTTTGTGGAATAACTAAGTGAACAAATTTACATACATTACTTCACACCTCATTTTTTGTGTTGAGAACACTTAAAATCTACTTTTAGCAATTTTCAAGCATATAGTACAGGGTTATTAACTATAGCCTTTACGTGGTACAGTAGACCTCTTGGACTTATTCCTCCTACCTAACTGAAGTTTTGTACCCTCTGACCAGTATTTCCCTGACCTCCTGCACACAAGCCTCTTGTAACCACCATTGTACTCTCTCTGAGTTCGGCAGTTGGAGATTCCTCGTGTTTGAGATTGTGCAGTATTTGCCCTTCTGAGCCTGACTTATTTTACTTAACATAATGACTGCCAGGTTCATCCATGTTGTCACAAATAATAGAATTTCCTTCTTTTTATCTATTGATTCGTTGATAGACATGGAAGTTGATTTCATATTTTGGCTATTGGGAATACTGCTGCCTCAATAGTTGCATTTTATTAGAAATGTACTATCACAGATGATTTCCAGGAGCATGTTTAAAATGGTTTAGATATGGAAAAGGAATTTTCAGATACGCAGCTCTGAATGTAAACCCTTAAAATAACAAAAGTGTAGTTGTTCTAAAGGAGCCATTTAAAATTCTGTATTGCAAATAGTGCTGCTGAAGATAACTTTTGGGTCTCTCATAATTCTGGGTTGCACCCCTGGTTTCTGGTTTTAGTTACATTGCAAGGAGAGCATTTGACAGTCCAGTAGGAACGGGGTTAGCATACATTTTATTTAACCTCTCAGGCCAATTACAATGTTAAATCTGAAAAAGCACATACTCTGATTTATGCCTAGGGATGAAAACATGAGGCCCTGTGCCCTCCCCCCACGCTCCCAGCCCTGCCCATCCCAGCTCCTGTGTTCCTCCTCCCTTTCCTTCCTCCTCTCTGGCCTCCTCTTCCCTCCTTTTCTTCCTTGTCCACCCTTCCCCCAACTCAGTTGCCACATGAGGTTAGTTTGGGAAGGTATTTTTTGAGTATTTCTATTGTAAGGATTGGTAGTTCATGACTTTAATTCTTACTAGTCTTCCAATGTACAAAGAGAACACAAAGGTACTTTGAGTTTTTAGTAGAATAAAACATATTCCATCCATATCTAAGATGTAGGAGGGGATCTTAGGGTCTTATCTCTCCCATATCGTAAGATTCCTGCCATTCCATTATCCTAGGAATTATTTCATCATGACTCATCAGTTGTTCTCAACTCTGCCCACAATGACTGAAATCATAGGATAGTGGAGGAAGGGGAATGTCCAGGAAGGATGACACGACTTTGTGTGGCTGCCACCCTGCAGCTTACCCACCTGGTCGCCCCAGGTACTGGGACCCCTTTCAAAGGCTTCTGTTCACTCTGAATGCAGCTGAGTGTCCAGAACCTTCCATCTGCTGCCCACAATGGCAAAGAGGAATCTGACAGGGAGATGAACCAGGCAAGGGTAGAGAGGCAGCAGCAGAGGGGCATGGTCTTCAGAGGATAGTGTCCATGCAAAACGTCCTGGGCCCGGGATCAACAAAGGAAAAGTTCATTTCTTACCCAGAGGGTACTCGGCAGGAAGGAAACTCCACTCACTGCTTTGTGGTCAGCACCTGGACCGCCTCCTGCTGATGACAGGCCCTTCAGTGTCCTGGTTCCCAACTCACTGGCTTACAGATACAAGGTTTTATATGTTTAATTCTTTAAAAAAAATTTTTTTTCCCTCAGTCAAAATCTTTCTCTGCTACCTGGGCTGGAGTGAGGTGGTGAGATCATAGCTCACTGCAGCCTCGAACTCCTGGGCTCATGCAATCCTCCTGCCTCACCCTCCTGAATAGCTGGAACTATAGGCACTGTACCCTTATATGTCTAAATTCTTTTTTTTTTTTTTTTTTGAGACAGAGCCTTAAGCTGTCACCCTGGGTAGAGTGCCATGGCCTCACAGCTCACAGCAACCTTCAACTCTGGGCTCAAGCGAGTCTCCTCCTCTGCCTCCCAAGTAGCTGGGACCATAGGTGCCCACCACAATGCCCAGCTATTTTTTGGTTGCAGCCATCATTGTTGTTTGGCGGGCCCAGGCTGGATTCGAACCCACCACCTTAGGTGTATGTGGCTGGCACCTTAGCCACCTTAGCCACAGGTGCCGATCCATGTCTAAATTCTTATTACCATTCCTAATAAAGGTTTTAACTATCCTAATTTTACTTTTTTTTTTTTTTTTTTGAGACAGAGCCTCAAGCTGTCCCCCTGGGTAGAATGCCATGGCATTACAGCTCACAGCAACCTCCAACTCCTGGGCTCCAGCGAGTCTCCTGCCTCCGCCTCCCAAGTAGCTGGGACCACAGGCGCCCGCCACAACGCCTGGCTAGTTTTTGGTTGCAGCCGTCATTGTTGTTTGGCGGGTCCGGGCTGGGGATTCGAACCCGTCACCTTAGGTGTACATGGCTGGTGCCTTAGCCGGTTGAGCTATAGGTGCCAAGCCCCTATTTTTACTTTTGTAAATTATTTATGTATGGAAAAAAAAACAGAGGCTGGATGAGGTGGCTCACACCTGTAATCCTAGCACTCTGGGAGGCCAAGGTAGGTGAATTGCCTGAGCTCAGGAGTTTGAGACCAGCCTGATAAAGAGTGAGACCCTGTCTCTAAAAAATAAAAAATAGATGGATGTTGTGGTGGGTGCCTCTAGTCTCAGCTATTCGGAAAGCTGAGACAAGCGGATGGGCTTGAGCCCATTGAGTTTGAGGTTGCTGCAAGCTATGACCCTACAGCACTCTACTGAGGGCAACAAACTAAGACTCTGTCTTAAAACAAATAAACAAAAACAAAACAAAAGAAAACATCCCAAATGAACTAATCTCCACTTTCTGGCACACTAGAACTCCCATGGGCCTGGGTCCCTTTGCACTCGGACTCCACAGGGAGTGGGAGAGTATGGGGCAGAGCAGGAGCCGCTGGGGGTAGGGGAGAGTCCTGCAGTGATGGGGATAGTATGGGGGCAGGGGTAGCGACTTGTTACCTTCATGTCTACTGGGATGTGGGTTTCCTTGTGTATCTAAAGGCCGTGCTGTGTAATCACCTAGGATGCTTTTTCTGACAAACGGGTTCCTATCAAGCGCCCCTGATTCACCACACACTGAGCAAGTCCTGGTTGGCATCTCCCTGGAAGCTGAGGGTGGAAGTGCTGACGTGGCTTGAGGACAGTGAGCAGAGAACACTCAGGGCTGCTGCCAGAAAATGAGAACATGATCCATAGAGCCCACCAGGACTGAATCTGTACCAGTCCCAGAGCTGTAGCCCTGGAGCTGGCCAGTCACTGAGCCCCTTTCTGGGCAATGCTACATTTGAGGGCCCTGAAGGTGACAGCGGTGCCTGGACTGGTTCTGGACTGGTAGAGGTGATGTGAATGAGTTCCTTGTGATGTAGCCAGGGAAGCAGGCCTGAGCAAGAGCACAGAGGGGAGAGTGGGTGGGAGTGAGAGGCTGGGATCTCGCTGAGGTAGCCCATCCCTCAGTGGCAGCCCATGGAGCTTGGGAGGGAGGACAGCGCACTGCCCATCTTCAGGATGCTGGCGCCAACTGCAAACAGTTCCAGTGAGGAAGAAAGGTATTTATTTTCATTCCTGAAGGGCAAAGAGCCTGTTGTGGCCAGCTAGAGATCTGGGAGCTAGAAACCAGGTCCAGAGGGGGGAGCTCCCTACTTTGTGGGCGAGTCCTTGATGTTGTGCCAGGCCTGAAAGCCCCAGAAATTCACAATAAGAGTCTTTGTGCCCAAACTAGAATCCTCAAGGATGGAAATCTGGAGGGCAACCCTCACTGGACAGTGGCCTTGGGTCCTGCAGGTGGTTGAAGTGGGGACATCAGATATCTGAATTGCTGTCTGAGAAGCAGATGGGTAAGCCGGGTAGTTGTACTGCAGGGGTAAACTAGGGTCCATCAGAATGGAAGAAGATGGGGGGAGCATAGAGTTTTGTAGAACATGGGAGTCTGTCATAGGGATTTTGCCCAGCAGTGGAGAGGGTAGGTGAGGGTGTGGGGGCAGCAAGCACTGTCTGGGATGATGGGGCATCCTCACCTGGCACAGAAGCCTGGGGGGCTGAAGAACCTCCTTATAGAAAAGTCTAAAAGCTGCCATAGTAACTGAGGGTCCCTGTCCCCGACAGGAGCCAGGTCCAAACCAGACTCACTTCCCCAAAAAGGTCGCTGGGAGATGAGCAGGGCAAAGGCCTCCACTCCTGCCAGCCCTTTGGAGAGGCCCGATTAAAACAGACAAACAAGCCAACCTAGAAAAGACCCTGGGTCCAGGGTAAAAGTCCAAACTATAGGAAGGTACAGAAAGTGGAACACTCACTGTAACCTCCCAGCAGGCCCCTCCCTTCTCAGAGGCAGCTGTGCCTCCTCCCCTCCCTAGACACCCTTTATTCATTTTGCCCAAATGGGCTATTGTGATGCCCACCTGGGCTCCCCCTTCACATGGGGGATCCCTGCTAGTGCAGAGGGCTCCAGCTCCTTCTCCTTCCTCCCTGAATTGTGAGAAGGTCAAGATGTCAGAGCAGGATGAGGAAGAAAGTTTCCTTTACCCAGGGGCAACATTCAGGCATGTTGGACCTCCCTGCTTTCCAGTAACTGTCTGCCCCTAAAAAACTAGTGCCAACACCCCCCTGGGTGCCTGCCCAGCCCTCCATGGCAGGGCTGACCTCAGTGCTTGAGGGGGGACCATTCCCCAGGCACACCTACATCTGTCCATCAAGTCGGGTCGGCCAGGTGTCCATCATGAGGGACGGTCAGCCTGACTCTGTCAAGGTCAATGGCCACTTGTGAGCCCCAGAGCTGGCAAATGGAGCAGTGCTTCCTTCACCAGGCAGAACTTCCCACCCCCAACCTTGATGACGTCTGTTGAGATCAGGCCTTTTGCCTTTGCCAATGGGCTGTGCCGTCCCAGGGGAGGACTTCACAGACTCCAAAACTTGATGTAAGGACCAGCCTAGGGTATTACCCAAACCCAGGGCCCTGGGCAGACTACTCAGGGGCACTGATGTGTCTGCCCTGAGGTCGGGGTTCTCTGCATGGCACTGGCACTGCCACTGCTCTGCCTCCCTGACATTGCCTTGCTAGTCTTGTCCAGACTAGGGGATTTAACCCACCCTCTGGGCCCAGGACCCTGGCCAGTAACAGGCAAGGCCTTGAATGTGCCCCATACCCTAGAAGTGCCCCACAAGCTGGGGTCTGAGGACTTTTTCATCTTCTCTCAGTGAATGGGCCCTGCTGCTGGCTCAACTCCTGCCCTGCCATGAGCTCCTCACCACCCACCCTAGTGATACCGGATTTTTAACACTGGATTTCCAGGCTCTTGGTCTCGACAATTCAATGAATGAATCGACAGACCATAGAACGAACAGTGAGGTTTTATTTACAGCTCAAAGAACCAAACCTCCTTGTAGGGCAGGATACAAGTGTTACAGCTCTTATGAAAACAACTCTTACAAAGAGCCAAGCCTCTTTGTAGAGCAGAATAGATGTGCTACAGCTCTTACAAAGGACCAAGCCTCTTTGCAGGGCAGGATCAGCAGCGGAGGTGTTATAGCTACAGCTCTTACAAAGGACCAAGCCTCTTTGCGGGGCAGAGATCAGCAAAGGGCCAAGCCTCTTTGTAAGGCAGGATCAGCAGCGGAGGTGTTACAGCTACAGCTCAAGTGTTACAACTCCTACAAAGAGCCAAGCCTCTTTGTAGGGCAGTATCAGCACTAGAAGTGCCACAGCTTTC
>CAUYTI010049783.1:0-28734 GCA_963575145.1 Galago senegalensis | reverse complement strand
GGCACCTGTAGTCCCAGCTAATAGGGAGACTAAAGCAAGAGAATCACTTAAGCCCAAGAGTGTGAGGTTGCTGTGAGCTGTGATGCCAAAGCACTCTACCAAGGGCAACATAGTGAGACTCTGTCTCAAAAAAAAAAAAATCACAGTGAAATATAACTGATTCCATTTTTTTTATACTGGTATAATGACCAAATAAACCCGATTTTCAAAAGAACTTCAGCCGCACTCTGACCCACATATCCTCCTGGGTGTCGGGAGGTGATGTTTCATCATCATGTTCCAGGAGAAGTGTTTGGGCACAGCTGCTGGATAATTTTGGGACATTCTGGGCCAAGGAGCTCACTCCCCCCAGCATTCCTGCCTGGCCCTGGTGTCCACTTGGTCGACCACACTGGACTGTCCACTGCTCCACTCTGCACATGCTCAACCTTCACGTCATCCCTTTATTTCATTCCATTACTGAGTAGTGGAATGAAACAGCAGGGTCATATAACTTAATTCTCTCACACTAGTTGAGCATCTATGTGGAGCAGGGGCCAGGGTAAGCCTGAAGAGTAGAAGGATGGCTGACCACAGTCATCCTGATCACCCAACTCCATACTCAGGGGTCCTGGCATTTGGACCGGGGGTCTCTAGCTTGCCACATCTGGGAGCGTTTACAAAGTGCAGATGCTTGGATCCTACCCAAGCCAACTGAATCAGAGTGTCTAGGAGGCAAGAGTCCTGGGGAAGGGCTATTTCTAAAAGTCCCTAGGTGGGTTTAATCTATAGCCAGGGCTTAGAAATACTGCTTTGAAAAAATAACTAAGCAGTACCATTAAGGGTGTAAGCAGGGACTAATTAATCATAGCTGAGCAGGAACGAGGAGGATGTAGGGAAAGTGGCATTTAAGTGAAACCAAAAAGGAATCTGTAAAACAAACAAGGGTGGAGAAGAAAATTCCGACAATGGGGTCAGGGAAGTTAGGGAGAACAGCCTGTGGCAGGTGCAGGGAACTATTTCTGCCACTGCAAATTCCAGGACCAATCTGTGGGTGAGGGTCATCTAAATGGGGGTGGTGGCCCAAGAAAGCTGTGTTCAGGATGTCTCAGGAGTTGGAGGAGCAACAGTGTTCACCAGGGGTAGCCAAGCTCTTCCATCATCAGGTAATGGCTCTTTCTACCCCTGGAAAGTGACAAAGGTCCTGCTAATCATTCACTCTTTCCGCTCTGTTTTCAGAAGTCAGTTTGGCTCCAAGTTTGTCATTTGAGGGCCCAGTAACATTAACTGTTTTGAACTGTTTCTCCCCTGTGAATCCAAGATTCTGTGTGTCTACATATGTTGCCTCAGCGGTAGGGGTCAGGAGGCAGCACAGGCGATAGTCTATGTGCAGGGAGCCTAAGCACCCACCTGCAAACCACCCTCTTATTTAAGTTCTGAGATGTGCATTCTACCTGCTGCAACCCCCTCACTCATCCCAGCTCCCCAATGTTGTGAAATGGCCACACTATTAGTGATCCTGATCCCCTGACACCAATTCAGGTAATCTCATCCCAAGACACTTACTAGTTCAGGGGTTTGCTTAGCCTTGGCCTAAGGCAGTAGTCTTGGCCTTTGCCATTCTCGTGGCCAGCTGACAGGAATGGCACACGCTCAGCTGTCCAGAAGGAAGTCTCTCCTTCAGTTGCTGTGAAGAAGCCTGCAGGCCCTGGAGTTTCTGGCAGCCATTTTGTATTAGGGGAAAACAGCCTGAAAAAGGGTAAAACTGGGTTCTGTCTAAAACCTCTCCTATTCTTTTTGGGAATCAAAACCTGCTTCCCTATTTCAGGCCAGTAGTTAGAGGGGCAGGTGAGTCACCTTTGTTTTTGTACTACAGGAGATGGCTCAAAGGAATTGTCCAGGTGGTGGTTAGGAGATTTTCTTAGCTAAAGGTAGGGGGAGTCAGGGCCATCAACTATAGTTGAACAGCAACACCCTGAAATTGCTCCCCCTCCATATCTCATCATTCTGCCTGTAAGTCTACAGTAGATCCCTCCTCATGCCCTTCCGCTCTGTGCAGGGCCTGACCTCCATTCAGAAGTGGGGCCTGTCTCCAGGCCCCTTGGGTGTGGGCTGGCCTTTGAACTTAGTCTCACCAACAGAATGGGACATGGGAAGGTACTCTGACCTCCAACCTCACCTTAGCAGCTATGTGGTGTCCACTTTTGCCCTCTTGGGGTCCAGCTGCCAAGTTAAAGAGCTCATGCCAAGCCACTGGATGGTGACCATCCACACAGAGAGGGACAGAGGTGGCCTATCCCCAGGTCTGCATCCACTCATCTGAAACGCCAGACCTGTGACTGAGGCCATTGGAACCTTTTGGTCCCAGCTGAGTAGCAGGAAGAACAGGTCCACAACCAATCCCAGTCAACACCAGGTGGAGCAGAACCAGCCCCCAAGTGCATCCTGGGAAACCCTAGCTCATTGCTGTGTAAGCGCCTACGTTTGTGCACAGTAAAAAATAACTGATTTAGAGGGTATCTTACGTTGTTCAGGCTGAAACAACAAAATAATTTAGATGGTAATTTATAAATAACAGAAATTTCTGTTCTGGAGGCTTAGAAACCCAAGATTAAGGCACTATCAGATTTGGGATCAGACAGGGCTCTCTGCTTCACAGATGACACCTTCTACATGTCCTCACGCAGCAGAGGGGGGAGGCCCCCCCTGGAGCCACCCTTAAAAGGGCACTGATCCCATTCCCAGTCACCTCCTATAGACCCCACCTCTCAGTACTATTGCATGGGGGATTAGGTTCAGTACGTGAATTTTGGGGGGAGATGCAAACATTCAGACCGCAGCACAGGGCAAGTTGGATTTTCCATTATTTTAATAGAGTTCTGATTTGTTTTTGTAGGTTTAGTTAGGATGCTGACCTATGTTAGAAACAGGAAATTCAACTCACCTGGTTTAAATAAAGATATTTATTGGCTTGGCGCCTGTGGCTCAAGTGGCTAAGGCGCCAGCCACATACACCTAAGGTGGCGGGTTCAAATCCAGCCCGGGCCCGCCAAACAACAATGACGGCTGCAACAAAAAAATAGCCAGGCGTTGTGGTGGGCGCCTGTGGTCCCAGCTACTTGGGAGGTGGAGGCAGGAGACTCGCTTGAGCCCAGGAGTTGGAGGTTGCTGTGAGCTGTGATGCCACAGTACTCTACCTGGTGGGACAGCTTGAGGCTCTGCCTCTAAAAAAAAAAAAAAAAAAAAAAAGATATTTATTATCTCTCAAAACAAGAAATTTCCTGGTAGGGCAGCAGCAGGACTGGTTAATGGCCCAGTGGTGTGATTATGGGCCTATCAAATCTCCCACAGTGCTCCCCCAGAGGGAAGATGCTCCTTGGGGCACTTTTCCCCATGGTTGCAAGAAGGATGAAAAGCCCCAGGCATTGCATCCAGACAATACCCAGCAGGAAAAAGGAGCATTTCCTCTTCAAGCTCCTTTTTGACAGTGAGAAAAGCTTCCTCAAACAACCCCATTAGGTTTCTTCTTGGAGTTCACTGGTCTGAGCTTGTTTGAAGCCATGCACTGGAAACAGGAATGGAGCTCCCAAGATTTGCTAAATTGAATCAGTGTTTACCACTAACTGCCACATAGAGGGTAGGCACCTGAACCAAGATGGCAGGGCTGCAGCACGGACAGCCACTCCATCTACAGCAGCATGAAACACAATTGCACTGACTGCTGTATAAAATGGGTGTTCCCGACACACAGGCAGCCTGTACTCAGTGGCTTTATATTAATATAACCTCTGCTGTGTCCCCTACCCCCTTGTCATAGTTTGTAAGATGGATGTGTCATCAAAATCTGGCTCCAGTGGTCAGGTCCCTGGCAGGAAAGGCAAGGCATTCTTGGGAGGGGATCTGGGAGAAAGTCAGATCAAGGGACTGCAGTGTGTTCACCACTCAGAGCCATCCCAGGTGGCCACCACTTGGGAACCAGCCAACAGTGGAGACTGACCCCACTGCAATGCCTTATGAGCCCTGGGGGTCAGTGCCACGGCAAAGTGCCCACCACTAAGAGGCCCCCAGCCCTGCTGGGCTCTGGGGAAGCCAGGAAGAAGACAGAGAGAAGCGCCCCAGCCTCTGCAGACCCCACTCTGTGGCTGGTGCCCCTGCCAGTGAGGATGTGGTGACAGTCAGCCTCTGGAGCAGAGAGCAAGACAGAGGAACTCGGAAAGTAGACTGGGATAGAAAATCAGTGAGTTAGCCACCTCGACCAGAAGCATCCTGCTGCTTAGTCACTATTACTATTCACTTGTGGGGTAATCGGTGCCCACCACTGCCCACCAGCCCCGTCTTACTAGACCGCAGTCCTACCACCAGACAGGCAGCTGATATGCGGTCTTACGCCTTTGACTTCATCTCTATTTGTCTGTGCTCTAAAGAAGGGAGGTTAGGGGCAGAGTTCCTAAACCTAACCCTAACCCCAAGTCAAGGCTGCTGCGGAGCCAGAGGGGAGTGTTTGTTTAACTGGTTGCCAGTGTCACTTAGGAAAAAAACATTCCCCGGACTGAGAACTGATGTTGCCTATGATTCCAGTTCAAAGCCAGCAGCAGAGCAGTGCCCTCTTCCTGGGCGGGCTGCGCACCTGCGGGGTTGGACTGGGCCTTCTGGAGGTGGAGGGGTCTGGGGCCAGGGCAGGGGTAACAGGTTCACCAGCTGCCTGGCTAACTGTCTTCCACTGTCGCAGCTCTGGGGACAAAGGCCCAGGGCACCGCGGGGTTTCAGAGGGAGTAAGGGTTCCAAGTGGGGAGACCCTGTCCCTACCACCTGAGGAGCGTCTCTGTCGTCCCTCCTCCAGCACGGCAGGCTCTACGGCCGCGCAGCGGGCGAGAGTCACGTCTGGAGGGCGATCCAGACCAGCTTAGCGGGTCCCTCACTCCGCCGGACCCAGCTCTCCGCCCCAAGGCCCCGCGGCCACCTCCTACCCCTCCCCCATCTCGCTCGCGCCGCCCGGACTTCCGGGTGTAGGATAAAAGTTTTCGGACCAGCGCCCGAGAGGGAGGCACCGGGACCCCCGGCCGAGGCTTCCGTGGGGCAGTGACTTACGTTCTCCCCCGCCCGGGTCGCCCCAGAGCAGGGCGCCCAGTCCTCGCGCCCGGCCCGTGAGGCGGAAGCAACAGGAGCGCTCCCCACGGCCTCGGCCTCCGCCCCCGCCCCGAGGGTCGGCGTTCCGGGCAGGGCGGGCGCGCGCGCGCGGGTGCGGGCGGCGGTGCCCGGGGCGGGGGCTGCAGCCTGGGCGCATGCTCACAGCGCCGGTGACGTGCGTGCCCAGAGCGGCGGCGGGGCCCAGAGGCCGGCTCCGGAGGGGCGCGGGCCGGGAGGCGGAGACTCTCAGGGAGAGCGCTCAGGCTCTGCCGCGGGCCGGTGCGCTTCTCGGAGGCGACCCGGCAGTCCGACGGGACCAGGCGCCGAGCAGCCAACGAGCGGGCAGCTGCGAGTGGGGCCAGTCCCATCTGCCGCCGGGCCAGGCGGGCATGAGCGCGGCGGGGCCCTGGTCGCCCCCCGCACCTCCCGGCGCGTCCCGGCCCTGACCCGAGCGGGGGGCGCGGCCGCACGCGAGCCCGCGAGCCGATGGGCGCACTGAGCCGGGCGCGGGGGCGCTGAGCGGCGGAGCGGGCGCGGCCGGGAGCCATGGACTGCAGCCTCGTGCGGACGCTCGTGCACAGATACGTGAGTGCGGCTGGGACCCGGGCGGGCTCGGGCCCTGGGACCAGACGCGGGCCGGCCCGGCGGCCCCCCTACCCTGTTGCCGGCTGAACCTCAGGGTTCCTCGAGGGCTCTGGCGGCCTCATGACACTGTCTGCTTCCTGGGCATGAGCACGATGCCAGGACGGGGCCACTCGGAGTTTGCACCCTTGGGCTTTGGACGGCGTCCTGGCCCCACGCTGGCCCCAGCCCCAGGTCCCCACCTGCTCTCCATCCACAGCCATCCCATGTCACCCTTCCAGCTCGCGTTCTCTGATTTTCCTCCGAGGCCCAAGGCAGGGATTAGCGTTAGGGGGCTGAATTCGAGCTACCCCGCAGACCACGGTGTCCCATGGAGCAGCGCCTGCTGAGCCTCGGCACAGGGCCCGGGATTGGGGAGGACTGTCCACTTGCGACTTGGCATAGTTGTGTCTTCAAGAGGATTAGGAGATTGGGAGGACCTGTCATACGTCTAACAAATGCCGGTGGTTTTCTTTTGTGTTTTAAACATAACTGGAGGATTCACAAATGTAGTTTGGATTTTTTTTTTCCCTGAAAATAACCAATCAGATGAGAAGTCTGGGATGTTCTTGGGTTCCTCGGGACTCCACTCCTTTCTTAATGACCAGTGGAGAGATCAGGAGGGAGTATTTGCAGGGGAAAAATGGTTTTGTTTCACATCAGAGGAGGGGAAAGTACATACTCCCCTGTCAGTGGCAGTATTGCTGGCCTTAGGTATAAAAACAGGGGTGTGTGTGTGTAGAAGAGAAAGAAAACTGTCCTGAGGATAGTGTTTCCTCGCGCTGTCTGTGACACAGGCTTCCTTGTTCATCTTGGCAGCCTGTCTGAGGTTGGGGCAGGTTTGAGAAGTTTGATGCTGGAAGAGGGCATATGATGGGATCTGTCTTTTCCTGGTGTAGGTTTTATCCTCTGTGGATTTTGATATTCATGAGCTCTCTTTAAACAGGAGAGCCTAAGATGTGTTTCTCTTTACCCAGGGGAATGCCAAGTCAGTGTTTTGCCCCTGAATTTACTCAGTAGCTCAAACACTCAGAGGGTCCAGGGAGTTTTCGTGAACCTTGATTGGTTTCTGGAGGTCAGCCTGCTCTCGGTGCAGCCCTGTGGTTCTGGGTGGGGAAGGGTTACCTGCCACCCCCTAAGGTTCATAGTGTAACATCAGGAGCACCTGTGTTCCTTTCCTATAATGTGTAGTGTGTAGAGGATCCAGCGGTCACTGTAGGTAACCAGATTGGTAAGGGACATGCTTGGCTGGGCAGGAGCTTTCTGCTATCAGCAGTATTGTGCAGTAAGTGCGGGTCGCTTGGTTTCCTCAAAGATAAATGGGAAAAGGGAGGATGGAACTAACATTCTCTTAAAATGCACTCACTATTTTTCTAGTTGATCAGTTCTCTTCCACCTCTAACACTGTGAAAGTGTTAGAAAGTGTGAAAGGAGAGGACGGCACTTTCTCTCCTCTGCCCCTGTCACCCACACTCCCTGGTGGGCCTCCCCTTCCCACCCAGGTCCTGACTGCCCATCCTGGAGGAGCAGACCTGTCTCATTTTGGTGCTTTCACTAACTTATTTCCTCCAGGCCTTGGGCTGTTTTATGCTACATAGATCTGTGTGTGGTTTACATCTTTAATTCCCTTTTGCTGTGTTATTATATTTATGACATCAATTTTTTTCTCAAAACTAAGGGATAAATATTCATTAATGACCTTTTCCAGCATACACTTAATTTGATAACGTCCCTGAAAGGCAAGTTATGAGATACTATTATTTTTGTTTTCTCATTTCACATTCTTTTTTGTTTGTTTTTGTAATGTTTTCATCTGGCTTTTTCACTTTTGTCACATGTAAAAACCATTCATTTCCATGATTTCAAAGTCATGCCTATGGTATTAAACAAATTTGACTTTTTCCAGAAACAGTTGTGATCTGTTTTCTTATAATTTGGTTATCTTCCATTATGTAGGATCAAATTATATTTCCTTTCCTAGAGGAAAAAAAGTCTGGGATTGAGTATTTGTATTTCCTTGTGGTTTCCTTATGTGACTTGTTTTATAAACATGAATAAATGTACCGTGTTGCCTTCCAGTGTTCATGAAGTTGGAATTCCTGGGACAAAGGAAGCTTTCCAGCTTCTGATACATGAGGGCTGCCAAAGGATAAAGAAGTCCTTAGAAAATCTTGTTATAGGTATTTGTGGTAAAGAAGATCGGCGAGGCTTGGCGCCTGTTCCTCAAGTGGCTAAGGTGTCAGCCACATACACCTAAAGTGGCGGGTTTGAATCCAGCCCAGGCCCACCAAACAACAATGACTGCTACAACCAAAAAAATAGCCGGGCATTGTGGCGGGCACCTGTGGTCCCAGCTACTTGGGAGGCTGAGGCAAGAGACTCGCTTGAGCCCAGGTTGGAGGTTGCTGTGAGCTGTGATGCCACGGCACTCTACCCAGGGGGAATACCATGAGGCTCTGTCTCAAAAAAAAAAAAAAAAGATTGGCAAATAGGTGAGAGGGCTGTGTTCCAGGTTAAGTCAGTGTGCTTAGGGCGGCAGCCCCATATGCTGGCCAAAGACTAAAAGAAAAAAAGACCGTGTGCTTAAAGTGGTGTCATGGGTTTGGTGTCTGAGGGATACAGCTGTGTGGACATAGTTGTATCAGGAAATGGACAGCTGCTCACCCACTGTCAGGTCGCTCATGCCCCACTAGGAAGTTCATACATTCCCAAGGTGGTTTGATCTGTATCTAGTAACATCTTAAAAATAGTTTTAACAGGTGAACTGAGAACTGAGGTTATCATTTTTTTTAGAGGTTTGAGGTAGGAACTGTAAGTGTAGTTGGTTTGCATTCTGAGAGAAGCCAGGGCAGCTGTGTGGGTCAGGCTGCCCATCCTACAGGCAGCGGCCAGAGTGTGAACCACGCGCCCCGCACACTTTTTAGCTATGTAGCCTTGGACAGGTGGCTTAACTTTTCCTTTGCTTCAGTTTTATCATCCAAGGATAACAGTAGTGCTCATTTCATAGAGTTGTGAGGATTGGACAGGCTAGTACAGGCAGGGAGCTGAGAACGTTCCTCACGGTGGCACCCTGGAGCCCCGAGTGAGTTTGGCTAGGGAAGCTAGCACACCTTGGCCACCACCCAGCAGGGACCCACTGGGTTGATATCCAGGAGTGTGTAGAGCCCAGGCCAGATTCAAAAACCTTTAAACAAAGACGTGGCCAAATTCTGCAGGCCCGGCCAGGAGGGAAGGGGCCTCACTTGGCCATAGATCTCCTTAAGGACGAGCCTCCCGGGCTGGGAGCCTCACTGGCACAGCTCTTCCTTCCCTCACCTTCTGCAAGTCACATTTGAGCGGTTTTTCTTCAAAGTTCTGTAGGTCCAGAGCTTAGTTTTGTCATCCATGTGATCTGTTTCTGACGGCTCAGCCAGGCATCCCAGGTCAGTTTTGTCCTGCTGTCTTCAAAATTCCTGCTCTGTCTCTCTCACAGGATTTGCCTTCCATCGTGTTTGTAACACTCACAACAGCTTTGACAAAATTGAGGGCTTTCCTTGTTAAGGGTAGATATTTATTTTCAAGACAAACTGTTTGTTACATTGGAATTTTGTTTATGAGTGAAACAAAGTACCTGAGACCTTTAAGTCTTCTGGAAAGTCCAGCTGTGCACACGCATGCATATGTGTCTGCCTTATTATTAGCAAGTGGTTTGCACCGTGAACATCAATGCTCACCTGTGAGATGGCTTGCTTTGAAAGACAGACTTATTTGCTGAAGTTACACTGGCTCTTGCTTCACGTAAAATGCCTTCCTGATTTTGGAGCTCTTTTCTCCAATGCAGGGAGGGGCCTTATGGAATCTGCACCCCATGACCACCAAGTTAAGCTGCTTTCAGCACCAGGGTTTCAGGTTTCTGAAATAAGTGCACCCTTAGGCCTATAATCCAGACTGATGTGCTGTCTGCCTCCAGTAGTGTGGTGGCAGTTCCCCAGGTCTGCAGTGCAGACTGGGAAAGTGTGTGGTTGACAAACTCTCCACCAGGCCCTGCTGAGCACCTTTCCCACCTTCAGGGGCTTAGGGGTTCCAGCTGGATGTGTTGAAACAATCTGCCTGGTGTCATTTAACCTTTCACATTCTAGCTGTTGTGTTAGATTCTTTCATTGCTGTTTGGAACCCTATTGAATGCCTGCTTATTAGGAACAAATGATCTTGAGATGCTTTTATTCTGTGCCAAATAGTAAGTTAAATAATAACCCAGGAGAAAGGAAGCTTTATGTTCTTGGTTCTCACTACTGGCAGTTAAAATTCTGCGGAAGAGAGCACTGTCTCCCTTTTAAATGTGTTAAAATTGTTCTAAATCCACTAACATATTAACTTGCTTCATTGTATAGGAAACCCTCTACTGACAGGTAAATTAGGCTCTGAAACCTAAAATATAAATTGTTCTTCAGTGACTGGACCATATATTTAGTAGAAACAGGGTTAATCAGTGATTCCCAAGTCCCAGACTTAACACATTTTGTAAAACATGTTAAACACAGTAAAATGCTATTTATTTGCAATGAAAATCAAACCTAGCAATTTTTATAACACTAGAAATTCAACAGGATTGAGTAAGGGATTATTTTTGCTTTTGCTTGGATGGGTAGATCCTGAAGGTGAGGGGTGAGGCTTGAGTCCAGCAGGCCTGCCACTGCCTTATAGTGGCTCTTGGGCCAGCTGGCTTCTGGGCTGGTCCAGCTGTGAGTGGAGATTTTTAACAGTGCCTGCCTCGCAGGTTCTGGCCTGACCAAAGGAGACAGGGGCTGGCACTCGTGGGAGGCCTCTGCAAGGGACGTCTTTGGGCAAGGGCCTGCAGGGAGGATTGGCCTGCTGGGGGTCTGGCCGTGTGTCCAGCCTGAGAAACAGGTCCAGCAGTCCCCTATGGTAGCCCTGAGGCCTCTGGAGCAGCTTCTTGGCTCCCTTCTACCTGTGACTCCCCACCGTGGCTTCCTGGCTGGTGGCTGCCCTCCCAGGGTCCTGGTGGCTCAGCCCTGTCCCTTCTTCATCTTCCTCCAGGCCTTCTCTTGGAAGGCAACTTCTACTGACTCGTCCCACATGTGCCTGGATTTGGTCTTCTCCCCGTGGGGTTGCTGCAGCTCCTGGCACAGAATTAGAGCTCAGAGAACACCTGCTGAGTGAGTGGCTGTGCCTTTTCCCGCCCTGGGTGGTTCTGAAGGGAACTTTATGGTTCTTTCCAGAACATGTTTAATGTTATCCAGACTTTTGGATGCTCTTTCTTTGGTTTGTTTCATAGAATCATAAAAATGTGGAAATGGGCAGAGAACTGGAGGCCTCTGGTTCTTCTGAGTCCCCAAGACTATCATGTTTGGAACCCCACCTCTGTGGGGTGTCCTCGCGCCTGTGTTCTGACCTGGGCCCTTCTGTGCTGGGGCTCACACGTCGTGCTGACCAGGCTCCCAGGAACTGGTTTCCTTTTTTTTACATCCATTCCTCAGACCTCGTGGCCCAGAAAGGCAAGAACAGAGCAGTGTGAGAATTCTTAAGATTTCTTAGTAGTTTGAAACTATTATTATTTTAAAACTGTTAGTTCTTGACTTGGCGTCTGTAGCTCAGCAGCAAGGGCACCAGCCACATACACTGGAGCTGGTGAGTTTGAATCTAGCCTGGGCCTGCCAAACAACAACAACCAAAAAATAGCTGGGTGTTGTGACAGGCAACTGTAGTCCTAGCTTCATGGGAAGCCGAAGCAAGAGAACTGCTTAAGCCTAAGAGTTTGAGGTTGCTGTGAGCTGTGACACCATAGCACTCTACCAAGGGCAACAAAGTGAGACTCTGTCTCAACAATAACAAAAAACCTATTAGTTCTTAAGAAGTAAACTGCACACTCCCTTGAAACAATATGCAAAATGTTTTGTACACATTCATTTTGCTTCTAGGTGATGGTTTCTCAATTTCTGTTAGATTTTCAAAGCTATCCTTGCCTCAGGTGAGGCCAGCCTGTGTGCTGGAGCCCAGGTATGGCCACATCGGCCCACTCAGGGGCCTTAAACTCTTTGAATTTCTTGCCACCATTTAAATACAGGCGATTGCACATAAATATCCTTATTTCCCCACCTTTTAAAAAGTCATATGGTTTGGCAAGACTGGGGCAGTGACCACCTGGGGACAGTCCAGGCCGCCCTCTATGTAGACCCCCTCCCGCCTCACCCAAGGAGGATGCAGGTTTTTCTGGTTTTGATGCGCATGTGAGGAATCCTGACTGATTCTCTGTTTGTGCAGCCCACCCTGCTCCTGTTTTCTGGCTGCTATTTATTAGCGCCCAGAACTGGGAGGGTGGCTTGGCTGGCACTCGCTTCCGCAGCCTGGGGCAGTGTCTTAAGGCTCTCTCTGCTACCTTTGCCCTCGTCAACCTGGGCCCATTCAAGGCCCTGCAGGCAGGTCACTCACCGGTCACCTCTTGAACCTAGGCCTTTAAATACTTTTCAACATTGTTTTAAGTGGAGTGAGGAGAAACTGGTTTCCTATGAATAGGTCACATACTTCTCCCTGAGTTCTTACGGGGAGTTTGTTGGTGACGCGTCTTCACCTGTTTGCAGTCGCCTTCCCAGTATCTCCATCTCTCACAGCTTTGTCCTCCTCTTGAAAACGAAGGAAACTTAGATGAATATATTTTCAAATTCTTATTCTCTGATCCTCTGTTGGCACAGTGCTTCATTTTTCGGTGGTTTTGATGTACTTCTTGGAGGGCATATTAGAAGGCTTGCGGTTTGACGAGAGAGGGAGTCACTTTTTCTTGGGAGACGGCGTTGCACCCCGTGGTATCAAGGTCCCCCTCACTGTCACTGCAGGGTTTTAGGAGGGTCAGCGGCCACACTTAGGCTCCATTGTGAAATTCGCACAGTACAGTTTGTGTAATTTATGTGGAAACAGTAGATCAGTTGCCACTGGCGAGAAGTGTTCTATCTTCCATTCATCTCACTTCTGAATTTTGACTGAAATTCCTGTCACAGGCTGTGTGATCCCTGGAGGCGGGAGTTGACCAGCCAGCGCTGAGTGTGACTCTGGCAGCCCCATCTTCAGGTCCCTCTGCAGCCCCCTGGCGGCAGCCCCCGTCACAGCCGGCTCTGCTCTGGGCAAGTCACACAACCCAAGGCAGCTGTAAGATGACACTAATGGCATTTGTGGTCTCTGCTTCCCTGGGTGGTGAGGATCAAATGGACCTTTCTTAGTGTACATGAAAATAATCTGTACGTTGTAAAGTGCTGCGCAAATATCTCAGGAAATGAGGACTATCAGTTTCTTGTATTATATCTCAAGTGACAAAGGTAATTTATTTATTTATCTTTTGGGGCTTAGGAAGGGAACGAAAATATTAACTTTTTCTGGCTGGAAGATAAAAGATTTTTTATTTTTTAGACAGAGTCTTACTTTGTCACCTTTGTAGATTGCCATGGCATCTTAGATCACAGCAACCTCAAACTCTTGGGTTGAAATGATCCTCTTGCCTCAGCCTCCTAAGTAGCTGGGCCGACAGGCACCTGCCACAACTCCTGGCTAGTTTTTCTAATATTTTTTTTTTTATTGAATGATAACTGTGTACATTAATGCACTTCTGGGGTACAGTATGGTATTTTCACACACAATCCAAAACACTTCTATCAAACTGGTTAACATAGCCGTCATGTCATTTTCTTAGTTATTATGTTAAAACATTCATATTCTACTCATAGAAAGATTCACTTGTACCCTTGTAAGATAAACCACAGAAGTGAACCCTCAAATCCCCCTCCCTCAGTTTTTCTACTTTTTAGAGACAGGAGGTCTCACTCTTGCTCAGGCTGGTCTCAAACCTGTGAGCTCAGGCAATCCACCTGCCTCATCCACCCAAGTGCTAGGATTATGGGCATGAACCACCTTGCCCAGAGGATGATAAAAGATTTTAGAGAATGTTTGTTACTTGTGAAAAAGACTGTTTCATCAAAGACCGATAACTCACACCTCCAGCAGAAATGAGTGTGTACTGTAGGCTGCAGGGTATTGGGGCCTCTGTCTATTGGTCTGGCCCCACCCTCACAGGGTGCCAGGGGAGGACTGGCGGTCAGATACCCGGCCCAGCTTTCAGGACCCCAGACGGCAGCCTAAGTGTGCTGGTGCCATGCTGAGGGAGATGGAGCTGCCCCCACGAGTCAGACAGGGTTCTGTCCTCTGTGCCGCTTGGTCTTTACAGCAGCCCACAGAGGACCACTGTGTCCCTTCTGTCCTCCAACCTTGCATCTGCTCGGCACTGGTCACCAGTGTGTGTCCACAGGTGCGTCCCCACTGAAAGAGACCTGACACCACGTTGGCCCGTTCAGCCCAGGGCTTACCTGTCATCCTGGTCCCAGTTTGGATAAGAAGTTGTACGGCCTGCCTGTGAGGGGTCCCGAGGCAGAGAGATGGATCAGCAGTGTGGACCTGTCGGTAGAGCTCAGATCACTTCACCCCCCTTCATTGGTCTGCCAGGGGGTCTGCCATCTCCCTCTTCTTGTGTAACCCAGGGGACTGAAGATTGGGTGTAGTCGAGCCACTGAGGGGACCTGCCACCTGGAGACTGGGGCAGCCTCTTGGGGGGGGCTAGGTGGACGGGGTAGGAGGGAGGTGCCTTAAGCTGTACTTTGCAGAGAAGTCCACAGCCCCCTACTCTGGGCCCGTCATAGCCCCCTGCCCTCACCCTTCAGGGGACCCAGCCCAGTCCAGGAGAGGAGAGTCCCCAGGAGTCCTTCAGAAACCACAGCACACTGAAGGTCAGTGCTGCCCACCCGGGCATCTGCCCATCATGCAGGGCAACACAGTCAGGCCTGAAGGGTGTTTAAGTGGTATTTGGGGGTTAAGCTACGTTTCATTTTCAGTTAAAGATAAAGTCGTAGAATGCAGGGAGACCATTTCCTGCCCTTCCCATGTTGGCCGCCTCTTTGAAATGCTGAGAGTCACATGTTGAAGAAGGTGCCTGGAGTTGGAGCTGGTACATAGCAGATGTTCAACATGAAAAAATCAATCTGAACACATTTATAACCCCAGAGATAAACACAGTTTTGAGTAGGTTCAAAATACCCTTTTCCACTGAGTGTTACCCCTGGGAGCCGTGTTTGTGTTTCAGCATCTGGCAAACAGTGGGATGCACTGCTGGCAGGTCCTCAGCAGTCAGCGGATTGTGAGTCAGTGCACGGGGGCCTGAGACAGATCTGGTGGTCAGCGGAGTGTGTGTGAGCGCACAGGTGCTAAGACCGGTTCATGCATCCAGTCGAATGTGAGTGAGCGTATGTGTGCCTGAGATGGGTACAGGTGGTCAGTGGACTGTGAGTGAACACAGGTGCCTGAGACGGGTGCAGGTGGTCAGCGGACTGTGAGTGAACACAGGTGCCTGAGACAGGTGCAGGTGGTCAGCGGACTGTGAGTGAACACAGGTGCCTGAGACGGGTGCAGGTGGTCAGCGGACTGTGAGTGAACACAGGTGCCTGAGATGGGTGCAGGTGGTCAGTGGACTGTGAGTGAACACAGGTGCCTGAGATGGGTGCAGGTGGTCAGTGGACTGTGAGTGAACACAGGTGCCTGAGACGGGTGCAGGTGGTCAGTGGACTGTGAGTGAACACAGGTGCCTGAGACGGGTGGGGGCGGTAAGTGCTAGCATCTTAAAAACAAGGCCGAGGGGGTTCCACACAATCTCCATGTGCATGGGCTGCCCTTCTGAGGGACCAGGTGGCTTCAGTGGCGGGAACTCACCTCTCAGCTCTGCAGGTGTGTATCTGGGATAGGGGGAGACATCTGGGATGGAGGGAGACAGTGCCTTCCCAGTGTCCCCTGCTCCCCTTACACAGATAGCAATCTTACTTGGGTAGGATCCACCCTTACAACCTCATGTAACCCTGATTATCCCCCAAAGCCCTGCCTTCAGATACAGGCAAATAGGGTGTCGGGGTCAGCCCACACCCGAGTGACAGCGATACATTTCTGGGCCCTGAGTGTCCAGATGCAAACCCCAAAGAGGCTCTCAGAAGAAGCATGTTGTTTGCTTACTGCTTTGTCAAGCCAGTTACAAAACACGTTCCACAGGACACTGAAAGACTCAGCATAAAATATGAGTTCATTGGGAATGATGAGTTGTTTTTTTTAAAACTGTGAAACAGATGTAAATGACGTGACCATTATTACACGTAGCAGAGCACTGGGTCATGGTCTGCTTGGATCTAAGGCTGTGTGTCTGTCTCTTCTCTTTGCTTCTTTGATTTTTTCCAGGAGGGGGTTTGGGGGGGGGGGTTAAAATGATGTTACAACATATTGCTTCGGTTTTTGCATTGTAAGCGAAACACACAGCATCTGGCTCCTTGACAAGGCAGATGTTAGGGTTTATGTCACCAAATTGGCCTGGGCATGTCTGCTTAGTCAGCCAGAGGCCGCTGGGTCAGGACCTGTTCTCTAGGAAGTGCGGTCATTCTCAGGAACGTCTTACCCTGCCGGCCTGTCACCGTGCAGGGTGATGTGGTACCTTTGCCAAAATGGGGATGTTGAACTCTGAGGCATGTTGGCAGAGCAGTGACCTCCGTGGCTGTCTGCAGTAGTAGAATCAGAATCCGCCCATCAGTGACTTGGCCCCCATGTCAGCCGCCTCCAGCTTTTTCAAGGCAGTCAGTGAGTTTCTGAACCAGTGTTTCCTTCCCTCCCTCCCTCCCTTTCTCCCTCCCCCCCTTCCCTCAGGTTATCATAAGCACACATCAAAGTGCTCATAAATCATTGCTCATCTTTTGGTCAGGAATTAGTATATCTGGCAACTGTTGGAAGAATTCCGGATACTTTTCACCCACTTCAACTATAAGGTCAGGTGGTTCCCATATTAAAGAGAAACCCTGGGTGATGCTGACACTGTTTACCACTGGAGGCCCTAGTGGGTCCTTCCATCCCCAGCATTGTTTGGAGACATCTATGGGAAATGAGCCCCTGACGCTGGAGAGTCCCCTCCCTGTGGATTCGAGTTGGTATTTGGGGGCACAGGAGGGTCCAACAGGAGGGCATGGGTGTCCCCCAGCCTCGGTACCTGCCCAGACACAGCAGCCAATGGGACATGCCTGGGTCACCACTGCCTGGGAAGGAGGTGGCTGCTTAAATAATTAAATCATCTCCTGCTTCAGAGCAAAGAGGATTTCCTCCAGCCTATTTCAAGCAGAGGATTAGGGACAGTGAGGTTCTGCCTGTGCTGTGCCGGCTTCTGTGCTGTGTCTCCAGGCCTCAGATTCCCCCTAAGCTGGGAGATGCCAGGGGGTCTTGGGCAGCTGCCAGCATGTGGGACGTGAGAGTGGAGGGTGACCTGACCTGGGGTTGTCTGTCCTTTCTAGATGAAACACTTCACACCCTGGCCTAAATCACCTCTCTCTAGAAAAATGCACTGAAGTCCTTTGGTTCAGATAAATGTAGGCAGATTGTTAAAATATTAGGTGATTGTCAAATATGTGCATGGATTTTTTTCATTAAATATCAAAGAAAGTTGGGGTGATTGTCGGGGTGGCTAGAGTTCCTCTCAGTCCTCACTTCTGGTTCAATTTAATTCATATCCCCTTCGGTCCCGTGAAGTGGGATGAAATGTGTGGGCTCCAGGCCTCAAAGTCAGTTCACCGATAGCCTTGGAAAGAAAGGTGTGCAGTGTGCCTGGCACACACTTGGTGCTCAGCCAGTGGTGTCCATCACATGTACAAACAGGGGTCAAGTGGGGAGCACTGGGGTCAAGTGGGGAGTGAAAGCACGAACTTCCCACCATCCAGAGCCTGTGCCTGGCATGGCACACAGCACACCAGAGCAGCGGTGAGGGGAGAGCGAGTGGGGTGGCCCCAGAGGGTTTGGGGGCCGCACATTCTGGCCAGGCCATGGGGCGGGTCCAGGGGAGGAAGCCCTGAGAAGGCCACAGGTAGCTGTGCTTTGTCTGATAGGAGCACCTTTGGCTGCCCCTCAAGTTTTATTGCCTGAAATGTGGAATGTGTATGTTGGTTTTTGATAAAGTCTTAAGTTTGTTTGAAAATTATATAGCCAAAGGAGTAAACTATTACAGATAAATTAGGATACATTTTAACATTATCAAGATATGTTGACTTATTGAATGAATACGTAGTACATTGATTTATGAGGTTTTTTTATTGTGGCAAAACATAAGCGGCATAAAATTTTCCATTTTTCTCCTTCCTTAAGTGCACGTTTTGGTGGCGTCGAGCCCGTGCACACTGCTGTGCAGCCCTCTGCCCCTGCTTCCACCGCGCTCCACCCTCACACGGCGAGGCTGACTTATGGGTAGCATTAAGTCGTTTATTAGACATTCGATACTGTATATCTTGCTTTATTGGGGACACTTTTTTTAATCAATGAAAAAGATCCTAACAGGGTAATCAGAAGACTTATAGAAACCTAAGCACCAATTCAAGTTTAGTGCATAGTGGACAAATGTAGGAAGTTTTTATCTTAAATAATTGACAGTGACAAATTTCTTGAATGTGAGGATTCATTTGTGATTTATGTTTTGTTTAATATTTGCCGAAAGCGACAAGCATTGTGACTGTTGCTCTAGAGAGAAAATCGGCATTTTTGTCTTAAATAATACTTCAGTGAGAAAAGACCAGGTATCATAAAAGTTATGTTCCGTGGGCAACTCATGGCAGTAAGTTTAATAAGATTACATGGCTTTTTCATTAGCGTTTTTATAAGAAATTGGAATAAAGGTATTTTATGTGACGTTGTGTTCCAGAAGCTCCGACACATTCTCAGGGCCCAGAGCCAAAGAAAGAAACAGCCCTCTGCTGTTTCGTGGGAATAAGCAGTCTTTTTTCCATTAGTTTAAAACATTTATTCTTTTGCTATCTAAAAACTTATAAAGAAGCAGATTGGTTAAGTGTAAAGTATTTTCCTGTGAAATTGTTGGTTCTGTGAGCAGAAATCGCTGTTGTTTTTTCTCCAAAGCTGTGAGATTTTTTTGTCTTATGTTGAAATAATTCTTTGATTTTATGAATTACGCAGTTGCTTTTTATTTATTTATTTTTGTTTGCAGTGTTTTTGGCCGAGGCCGGGTTTGAACCCGCCACCTCTGGTATATGGGGCCGGCACCCTACTCCTTGAGCCACAGGCGCTGCCTCACTGTTGCTTTCTAAAGGACAGTAGGTCTCATTATTATTAATAGGAAACTTAATTGTAAAATTGAATAATGATATCTCTTAAATAGTTTAGGTCATTAAGAAACCACAACTTAACATTAAGTTGGCTCGATGCCCTATTTGCAGGCAGTCTTTGGAGTTGACAGAAGAGTAAAACTTCAGATAAAGGGAGCATAATGGCTTTTACTTAGCACCCTCACAATTTTAGTTCATTAAAAACAGGCCGATGATGGTTTCTATCAATACCCTGGCAGATTTCAGATGTGACATTGCGTCTGATGGGCAGCTCCTCACATGAAGGGAGGCCCCTGTCACCATGCAGACCTGGCCTTGTCACAGTGGGTTTGGCTCTGGGCCCTGAGAATGTGTCCCTGCCCTTCCCAGGTAGACCTGCAACTTAGGTCGTCTTCCCAGCAAAGGACTCTCCTACCAGTGCCCTGAACTCATCTAGGGCTCTGTGCAGATGACTTAGGATCAGGAATATCTTATTTTTATGAGCCTGGTTGAGGAAAGGACAGCAGTTTGGTTTCTGTCTTGACTTAAATGACAGTGGGATACTGGGCACTCCAAGGCAGACACCAGAGATAGGTGCAAAGTATTTAATATCTAGGGTCTAGGCCTGAAGGCATCAGACATCACTGGCTAGCTCTTCAGGGGTGCAGCCTGTCATGGGACCCACATGAACTTGTGGCCAGGTTCTGCCTGCAGATGGGAGCCACCCACGAGGGTGTGGCTGCAGATGGGCTGTGCACCTCTGTGTCACTGACCAGTCCTAAAGGAGCTGACCGCTGAGGCCTGTGGTTAGCACCCACTATGCTGTTTCCTAGAGCAGGGACTGGGGCTGCAGGAAGGCCCATATCAGCCTGCTTTGCATCCACTGTGACCCCCCATGTAATGGGACAGCTAGCTATGACCTTGGTCATGATTCAGTCCCATGGGTGTGGTCATGCTTATTGTCTGTGATTTGGGGACCATGACTCCAAAGTGACAGCTGCCAGGCTATGGGCCCTGTGGAAAGGCCTTCTCAGGCCAGCACGTCCTCCATGCACAGACGCTGATGCAAGTTTGCACCCTGAGCCCGTGGTTACCCTCTGTCAGCGCCCGTGGAGTCAGTCACTTCTCCTGCAAGCTGGCTCTTCCATCAGAATGCCATCAATGGGGGTCAGGGTGTCCTTTCTCCTGGCCATAGGACAGAGCTGGGCTGTAGGAAGGAGGCCAAGGCCTGGTGTGCCAAGCAGGGGCAGGTGCCCCAGGAGTGGGGGTCTCCCAAGGTTGGGGATTCCCTACGTGTGGGGGATTCCCCGTGTAGGTGGCTTCTCCAATGGGGGGCTCCCTGGGAGTGGGATTCCTCGGGGTATGGGGGAGCTTCCCAGGTTGGGGAAGGTCCCTGCTTGCAGCTAAGCAACTTTACGGTTAGGGAGCCCTGAGCAGTTGGGACACCTGAGGTTTGCAGCCCTGTTCTCCCTGAAGTGTGGGTTCAGAAGCTAAATGTTTAGTTCAAGGGGTGTGAGGGTTGTTCAGGTGGCTAGTGGGGACATTTAAAGAAAGAAGCCAGTTCTGTTGTTTGGCAGATACTGAAAACAGTGAGTGATATTAAGAAACCTACTAGGACAAGTTAGAGGTCCCACAGTGTCAGTCCCCAGGTGTGGAGGTCCCACAGTGTCAGTCCCGAGGTGTGGACGTCCCACAGTGTCGGTCCCCAGGCATGGAGGTCCCACAGTGTCAGTCCCCAGGGGTGGAGGTCCCACAGTGTCAGTCCCCAGGTGTGAGGTTCCACAGTGTCAGTGCCCAGGTCTGGAGGTCCCACAGTGTCAGTCCCCAGGTGTGGAGGTCCCACAGTGTCAGTGCCAAAGTGTGGAGGTCCCACAGTGTCCGTACCCAGGTGTGGACATCCTACAGTGTCAGTACCCAGGTCCCACAGTGTCAGTCCCCAGATGTGGACATCCCACAGTGTTGGTCGCCAGGCGTGGAGGTCCCACAGTGTCGGTCCCCAGGTGTGGAGGTCCCACAGTGTCAGTCCCCCAGGTGTGGAGGTCCCACAGTGTCAGTACCCAGGGTCCACAGTGTCAGTCCCGCAGATGTGGAGGTCCCACAGTGTCGCTCCCCAGGCATGGAGGTCCCACAGTGTCAGTCCCCAGGCGTGGACGTCCCACAGTGTTGGTCCCCAGGTGTGGAGGGGCTCCTTCCTAAAGGCCTGGGCATCAGTCAGGACAGCTGGAAACTTCAGCCAGGGCAGGCCTGCCCTGCTGTGCAGGTGAGCCCAGAGGTTAAACCAGGGGCTGGGTTCTCACTGTGAGGCCTGGGGTCTTCAGTGGGTGGGGACTGGAGTGGCAGCCTGAGTTCAGGGGAAGGCGGCAGCCCGGTGGTGCTGGGAGGCAGCACACTGGCGGGTTCTGACTTCTCGTCATTTTTCCAGAGCCAGCGCCACCTAAAATAATTATGGTGAAATTTAAAATTTAGGATTCCCTACAAGAGTTTGTGGCTTAAAGGAGTGACTTGATGTAGTTAGCAGGAAAATTGTCCCAAATACTTGGCCAGGTGTGGAGGCTCACGCACCTGTGTTCCCAGCTGCTCAGGAGGCCAAGGCAGGGGGGGCTCACTCACACCCAGGATTTCGAGACTTCAGGGAGCCAGCTGTGCTCACACCACTGCCTACCAGCCTGGGTGACAGAGACTCTGTCTCTAAAATAAGTAAATAAATAAATAAAATAAAAACTCAGAGGAGAAGACCCTAAGTTAGGTCAAACTTTAAATCCGCCTGATGAGAAAAAAGGGAAAAGGAAAACTTGGGGTGAGGGTGCAGCACTCCAGGGTCGGGGTGGGGTGAGGGTGCAGCCCTCCAGGGTCGGGGTTTGAGCTCTGGGTGCTTCTGTGTTTCAATTTCATTTCGAAGCAGCTGGGAGTCAGCAAGTGGAGCTGCAGGAGATGGAGGCAGCCAGGCAGGAAGTGAGACTTGATTTCTGGATTGTTGGGGGCAGAGCGAGGTAGGCCTATGCCCTACTCTCCCCTTCTCTGCTTTCTAAATAGAACCCAGGGGCCTCCTCCACTCCCTTTCTGGAGCAGATGAGGAGGCTGGAGGGAGAAGCCTTAATTAACTTCCTGAGAATCAGAGGCTCCTTCTCCCAGCCCTGCTGCAGAGCAAGCCCTGGGGACACTGGCCAATTGGCAGTGCCTGAGGGCAGGACCTTTGGCTGATTAGTTTTGAAAAGCGGAAACATGAGCTGCCTGTGTCTCCTTCTGTACTTGCTTCCAGGTGCATTATCCACACCCACCCCCCATGGTGTACACTACCTCCCTGGTCTGCAGCACCAGAGCCTGCCAAGGTCAGAAACGATGTCGCAGGCAGGGCTCCATGCTGGACCACACCGGTCAGGGAGAAGCCTGCGTGGGGTCAGGGGAGATGCTGCTCACAGTGCTTCTTAGAGGTGAGAGTCTGTCTCAAAACCTTCATAGTGACCTGCTATTAGGACACACAGCCTGAAATTTAGTCACCTGTTTCAGGTAATAAACTATTTCAGAGAGGCAATAAAAAAGCAGATACATATGAAAAACTGCCTTTTATTGTGTGTCTGACAATCTTCCTATTTAATGTTTCGTTTTGAAACACTATTAAAGTATAAGATTAATTAATGTGAAAGTTGTGGGAATAACCCTATTTGCTTAATCATAGTAATGTACCCTTGATGCAGACTGTCAGAAAACAAAACTGCAAGTTTAGTTACAGGTCTACTTGGTGTTTATTAACAGCTCATTAAGGGGGCAGCCTCTGTTCTGCAGAGTGAGAGCTCCGCCAGCTGCTGTGGGGTTTGTGAGGTGGAGACCGGAAACAGCGTGAAGGAAGGAGGGTGTTAGCACAGGTCATTCAGGTTGCTTTGCTGGGAGGGTTAAAGCAGAGGAGACGCACCTCTGCCTCTTTGGCTGACTCTGGCAACTGGCATGTTCAGGTTTCAGGAAAAGTGGGTCTCTCTGGGAGCCGTCTCTGCTCTCTAGTCTCAGTGTGAAGATGCAGCTTTCCCCGTGAGTGACTCCCATCTGGCCTGGTTGGGGTCTCCGGCAGGACCTCAGTCCAAAATAAGTATTTCTGTTCCATTCCTAGGAGTTAGTCCTGAGAGAGTCATGGCTCAGACGCACACAGGTGATCATGTTAAAATGTTCCTTGTACGCTGCTACTTGTGGCAGCAAAAGCAACTCAAATCTCTGTCACACACGGTTAAGTACATTGCTGAACATTCGCAGGAGGAGACGCCGTGCAGCCCTTTGCAAAGATGCTGTAGATGCAGATTCGTTGATGGAAGGAGTTTTTTACTACATTGGGTGAAACGGCGTGTTGCAGACAGTAGACATATTGTGGCCCCATTTTTGGAGTATATGTCATTTTATGCATTCACGTGAATACACGCATAGTAAAAAGTTTGGGAAAACATACACAAAAATGTTACCCACAATCTAGATGTCAAGATTATGGGTTAGTGTTGTTTTTTCTTGTTTTTTGCCTTCTACTGGAAGTTTTATATCGATGATGTGTTACTGCTTTTGTCATCAGAGAATAAAGCTTTTACCACTAAAAAAAGTAAGTAAAAGCTAGTTGCACACTCGGGAAGTGGTTGCTGCCGAGAAGGTGGCAGTAAAGGGGCAGCTGCCCCAGCTGTGCCGGCCAGTCGCCCCCAGACGCTCCTAGCTGGGTCACACCAGGGCATCGGCGGGCACTTTACTCTGGTGCTACTGTCAGGAATCAGAGTCTGGTCTGTCTGTAAGGTGAGCTTGGCAGGACAGCCCCAAACTCATTTGAAATCACTGTCATTGAAAACGAGCGAAAGAAAGTCAATCAGAGATAAGATTTCTTTGCCCACTGAGTACAAAGGAGGTTTTGTTTTCTTGGATATACACTGGACGAGTTGAATGAGGCTGAGTGTTCACATGGAGACCACAGGTCCACCCAGCCTGGACCACAGCACTGTTGAAGCACATGGACACAACCTTCCATGGTCTTGGACTTGAAGTTGAAGAGAGGAGGAGGGGATGTGACCTGGGACAGAGGGACTTGGGGCCCAGGGCGTTGGAGGAGGAAGGTGTCATGAGTTAGCAGAGGTGGCCTGGGTGAGTCCCAGAGTCAGCCATGGGATGTGGGCAGGGATTCTCTCACCCCTGTAGGGCTTTGCAAGGATGTGACCCTCTCTCCTACCTCCTCCCCTGACCCAGGTGAGGGTACGTTATATTACATATAACTGCCATAGCCTTCACATTAATTTATCTTACTCTTTAATAGTGTTTCAAAGTGAGACGATAAACAGGAAGATTGAGACACACAACGTACTTCTGGGGTGTTGAGAGAAAAGCTTGATTCCCAAAGACAGGTAAATATACCCCAAAAGGAGGTGGTGGCCACCATAGGAGTCAAGATGTGAGGTGATGACCAGGGCCATGGGCCAGGAGGGCGGCAGCCTCTGAAAGACACGCTGGCCAGCCCTGCCCTGCCCCTCACAGGTGGTAAGAGGGCAGGTGTGTTACCTGCTGTGTGTAGGAGTTTGAGTCATTTTAACTTCAATATCCAGGGACAGTTCAACCCTGAAGTCTGGAAAAGTTGAGCGTCTAGGCCAGTGTTTTTTAACCTTATCTCACGGCACACTTGAACTTATAGTTAAACTTCCATGGCGCACTTAAATTATGTTGGTTTTAAAAAAGAGTAAAAAAATGAATATACTTACTGAGCTTTGACCTTCTTTCACAAATAATTTTATTAATGATCTTTAACAATGTTCACAGCACACCTAAGATCCCCTACTGAGGCACACTGGTTGGAAGTCACCCGTCTCAGTGTTGGCAGCTGAATTAGCTGGCAAGGCAGCCCTCCTGGTGTGTCCCCCAGACATGTTCAAGCATTCCCACCTGTGTGGCATTAGAACATGCAGGTGTGGCTTAGACGTGAGGCAGACCCACCTCCAGTCCTCTGAGCCCATCCAGCAGGCACAGGGGGAGCCATGGGAGATGTCCTTCTGGGCAGAGGTTCCTCCACCTGTGGAGGAGACCAGGAACAGGAGGAGCCGGGGATGGGAGTCTCCTCTGAGGTTGACCTGGGCAGTGAGGACGGGCCCTGGAAGCTACATTGTCCGTGTCCTGAGCAGAACCATGGTCAGAGCTATCCCTGGCACGGCCCCTGCTAGTGCCTGTGTGGGCAGAGCTGGTGGGCACTGTGCCTGAGCCGCTGCAGATGCAGCCATGGTGCTGTGTTCCCTGAGCTCCTTTGGACAGCCCTGGCTAAGTAAACCCAGGGATGTCCCGCTGCTCTGCTTTTAACTGGTCACCTGCTGTGCTCACTTGCTTTATTTGACCTGTATAGGCTGAGTGCTGGGGATACAGAAAACAAAAGAAAAGTAAGAATTGGTCTCTTCTTGCTAGGAATTTAAAACCTAGTGGAGAGTCAGACAAACAGCACCTCACAAAGACAACAGTAAACGATACAGAGAACTTTGCTTTTGTTCTCAGCACATGAGGAATCAGGCCACCCCAGTCTGAGGGCCGTCCCCTGTCCGGCAGGTGCAGCCCTCAGCAGTCTGCTGTCCCTGCAGCAGGATGAAGAGCAAGTCTGCTCTGATGTGTTTCTAGAACTACTGTCTCTGCATTTCACTTAGCACGGGGGATAGGGAGTGAGGAGGACCACTGGGTACCTTGTTAGAGGGCACCGCACTCCTCCAACATCTCACAGCTCAGATATCTAAGGCTCTGGCCAGACCCCCTTGTCTGGTGGGCAAACGGAAGATATAGCCCCACCTAGACGAGGGGCTGGCAGACTTTTTCTGAAAAGGGCTGGATAGTAAATGCTCCAGGCTTACAAAGCCACATGGTCTGCACTCTCTGTAGAGCAGGGAGGCGGCCACAGACAGTGCAGTGAGTGAGTGTGGTGTGGTCAGGAGGCTTCACTGACCCTTGCCAGGTGCAGGTGTTACGACTAGGCCCAGCTCTCACTGCCTGTCATCTTTATCCCTGTGGGTTTCCCTGTATATCCCATCATTGCTCACTCCTGGTCCTCCTGTTCTCCAACCTCCTCTGCCTCGACATAGTTCCTGATAATTAGGGCTATTGAACAGATTCAGAGTCCAAAGATACAAGCATATACATGACCTCTGTGCTGGAGCTGCACTTCCTCACTGGGGGCCTCCCTCTTGGAGCTGCGTGTATAGGAGCAGGTGCCAACATGGGTTTGCAGTGAGAGGGAGGTTTGGGAACCCATGTTTCCATGTTGGCAGCATTTGGGTGCTTAATTTTTAAAATAAATTTAAAGCGAAGGCTTTGTCCCCAGTTTGGAGTTCAGAATAGGGTCCAGAGATCTTAAAAACCAGTGAAAATAAGAATCAGAGCCATCTTTGTCAGCAAGCTGCCAAGGCACCCAAACAACGGGTTCCTCTCTGCACCTTGCCCGGGAGTATTGAGCCGTCTGCACGTGAGTAACATCAGAGACAGCCACACACTCTGTTTTTAGTTATGCTGCTGCCTTTCGCCAGTGGAGTCAGGCCACGACAAAGCCAGCAGGCTGCCGTACCTCACAGGAGGCTCACGGAACTGGCGATGTTGGTTCCCTGTCTCTGAAGCCCCCAGCAGAGGAGGCCTGGGATGCCACTATTCTGGAACTATTTCCAAACTGTTACTTTGGTCAAGGATGAATCCTATTATCAATAGAAGCAAATTAGGAAAAATGATTAAAACAGCTCATGTGATGGTTCGGGAAACACCTACGTACAACAGTAATACGTGCTTCTCTGTTAGCCTAAGTTTAAACTTAAGAAACTCAAAAGTGTAATTCCTGGTTATGGATTTGGCAGTTTGGAGGGTGCAGAGGGTCACGTTTCTCATCTTCTGTGCCCCTGCTGTGTGTGGAGAGGCGTGTTCCACGTGGGAAAGAGCCTATGGAGACTTCAGTGGCACTCCACATAGTCCATGGACCTGCAGGAGTCTGGGCGGCTGCCCCCAAAGGGCAGGAAAACAGCAGCAGTGGCCTGGCGGGTAGAGCTGGAACGTCTGGGCACAGAGTCCCACAGCCCTAGAGGTTCCCTCTTGCAGGCGACTGTGTTGTGTTTATTTTCTCAAATCTGCGACCTCACTGCAGCCCAGAGCAAAGGCACTGACAGGGAAGGTAAGGACAGCACATTCCTGATGCCAGATTTGCTCCCAAGGAGCGAGGTCACACTGTGATCTGTGCGATATGGTGAGAGCTTCAGGGAGGACTTGAGGCATTGCTATCCTCTAGAAAGGCAACAGTCGGGGCTGGCACACACGTGCTTCCTGGACAATCAGACAGAGAGGGCAGCTCCAGAGGGGGCCTGCTCAGGCCTCCCCTCTGGTGAATTTGGGTTCTTCTCCACTCACTGCAGCCTGCATGGCCCTGTGGATGGATCCAGGCTCTGTCAGACCATTTGTTTGTAAATAACCCTATGAAGGTATGGACATAAGGGGCTTTTAAATGTATGGGGGGAGGAATTGCTGTAGAATTGCCAAGTAGAAGTTAATAAAGAAGCCTTGATTTGTTTGAACAGACTTTTTAGGGATACTTAGCTGCTCAAATAAAGCATCTCTCACTTTGTGGTTTTATAGAGTACCAGAGATAGGTAGGGTTTCCAACCAATCACTCAAAGAAGAGAATTTCTTTTGGAAAAAAATCTAATATGTCAAGTGGGATTGGATTCATGGACCTGGGAGCTCATGAAAGGTCTAAATCAGTGCTGGACAGCACTGCCAGTGTGGAATGAGTTGCTGAATTTGGTGCTGCCTGATAACAAAAGGGAGCAAGTGGACCTCTCACCTTCTATGCTGCAGGACTTACCACCTCCCACCCCACCTGACCTCTCACCTCCTATGCTGCAGGACTTACCACCTCCCACCCCACCTGACCTCTCACCTCCTATCTAGGTAGGGGCACATCCAGGTGAGGGAAGCAGCAGCTGAGGTGCCCAGCAATACTGCGTAGAGAGCCAGGGTGGGGCAGTGACCTGGGGGAGACACTGATGTGGGAGAGCTGGGGCTGCAGGCTGTGCGTTCCTGGGTGGGCCACAGTTGTACCCTTGGAGCTACGTGGTAAGTCCGTTCAGGCAGAGGGGCTGGTCCCTGTGCGAAGGGTGGCCTGGAGTCCTAGGGCCATGCCTGACATAATTGCCTCCTAGTGGTGTCCACCTGGGGCAGGTGGCCGTTCACAGGGGTGGGTGAGGTGAAGGTGAGGAGCCATGTGGGTCACTGTGTCCTCCATAGCATCCATCTACTTCAAGGAGGCAGTTTAAAACATTGAGAACTAAAATACATTCTGATTTGTTGTAGAATAGGATGACGTCTTTACACAGAAATGTCAGAGTAAATGTCACAGGTATAAAGAAACAGTGCATTGCGTGGGCATGTGCAGGCCCTGGCCGTGGCCTCCCTCTCTCCTCACTTTCTCTTCTGTCCTTAGCGAGGCAACCTGCAAAGTAAAAACTCTCGTGGTTTGTTTTATGAGCGTATCTTGCTTTAGTTTAGTTAGTTGTAGGTTTTATTGAGGGGCAGGGTTGCATTACATGTTTGATTAGGGCCCTTCTATTTACTTTTGGAGCAGTGGACGTGTTTGCGAGTTTTCGTGTAGAGATTTCTCTGCGTGTTTCCATTGTTTAACTGAGCATTTAGGAGCAGGTGACATATTCCTGAAAGAATTACTTGTGCAAACAAATTACTTAAAAAAGTGTGTGGGGCTCGGCGCCTGTAGCTCAACCGGCTAAGGCGTCAGCCACGTACACCTAAGGTGGTGGGTTCGAATCCCCAGCCCGGACCCGCCAAACAACAATGACGGCTGCAACCAAAAAATAGCCGGGCGTTGTGGCGGGCGCCTGTGGTCCCAGCTACTTGG
>CAUYTI010049780.1:0-16084 GCA_963575145.1 Galago senegalensis | reverse complement strand
CATCTTCAGAGAAGCTTCTGTTCAAGTCCCTTGCCCACCCTGAGATGGGATCACTTGTTCTTTTCTTGCTAATACATTTGAGTTCTCTGTGGATTCTGGTTATTAAACCTTTGTCAGAGACGTAACCTGCAAATATCTTCTCCCATTCTGAGGGCTGTCTGTTTGCTTTACTTACTGTGTTCTTGGCTGTGCAGAAGCTTTTTAGTTTGATCAGATTCCAGTAATGTATTTTTGGTGTTGCTTCAATTGCTGGGGGCGGGGGGGGGTCCTTCTCATAAAGTATTTATTCTCCCAGGCCAATTTCTTCAAGTGTTTCTACTGCACTCTCTCCAATAATCCTTATAGTTTCATGTCTTATGTTTAAATCATTTATCCAGTGAGAGTCAATTTTTATTAATGGGTCCAGTTTCAGTCTTCTGCAAGTCGCCAGCCAATTCTCCCAGCACCATTTGTTAAAGAGGGAATCTTTCCCCCAATTTATATTTTTGATGGGCTTATCAAAAATCAAATGATGTTAAGTGTTTGGGTTCCTCTCTTGATTCTCAATTCTGTCTACCTCAATCAGATCAGGTAGACCTGATTCTCATATGTCTACCTCTCTATTTTTGTGCCAATAGCATGCTGTTTTGATCACTATTGATTTATAGTATAGTTTGAAGTCTGGTAGTGGGATTCCTCCTGATTTGTTTTTATTTCTGAGTAATGTCTTGGCTATTCGAGGTTTTTTCTGCTTCCATATAAAATGAAGTATTTTTTTCTTCAGATCTTTAAAATATGATGGTGGTGCTATGATAGGGATTGCATTAAATTTGTAAATTGTTTTGGGTAATATGGACTTTTTAACAATGTTGATTCTTCCCAGCCATGAACATGGTGTGTTTTTCCATTTGTTAATATCTTCAGCTATTTCTTTTCTCAGAGTTTCATAATTCTCTTTATAGAGATCTTTCATGTCCTTTGTTAGGTAAGTTCCCAATTATTTCATCTTCTTTGGTGCCACTGTAAAGGGAATAGAGAGTCCTTGACTGTTTTTTTCAGGTTGACTATTATTGGTATATATAAGTTACTAATTTGTGAGTATTGATTTTATATACTGAGATGCTACTGTATTCCTTGATCACTTCTAAGAGTTTTTTAGTTGAGTTCCTGGGGTTTTTTAGGTATAAAATCATATCATCTGTGAAGAGTGAAAGTTTGATCTCTTCTGACCCTATTTGTATACCCTTGATCACCTTCTCTTGACTGATTGCCATGGCTAAGACTTCCATTACAATGTTAAAGAGACAATGGGCAATCTTGCCTGGTTCTGATCTGAGTGGAAATGTTTTCAATTTTATACCATTCAATATGATATGGACTGTGGGTTTGATATAGATGGCCTCTATCAGTTTAAGAAAAATTCATTCTATACTTATTTTCTTAAGTGTTCTGATCATGAAAGGGTGCTGGATATTGTCGAAAGCTTTTTCTGCATCTGGTGAGAGAATCATATGGTCTTTTTTATTTTGTTTATGTGATGTATTATATTTATAGTTTTATGTATATTGAACCAACCTTGAGACCTCCCCTCAAACATCTTCACATTCTAATCTTGAGAACTTGTGAATATGTTGCCTTAGGAAAAGAGACTTTGAAGCTATGACTAGATTGCAGCTGTGAGATGGGAGGGTATCCTAGATTATTCAGGGGGATTCAACAGTGTAATTCACTGTAAACAACAGTGTCCTTGCAAGTGAAAGATGGAGGCAGGAAAGTCAGAGATAGAGATGTGATGAAGAAAGTGGAGATTGTAGATGTGATTTTTGAGAAGACTGAAAACAGCAGGGTGTCACGAGTCAAAAATCACAGTTTCTGGAAGCTGGAAAGTGAAGAAAATGAATTCTCCCTTTGAGCCTCCAGAAGGGATGCAGCCTGCCAGTAGCTTTATTTGAGCCTAGTCATAACCATTTCAGACATATGACATTCAAAATAGAAGATAATAAACTTGTGTTGTTTAAAGTCATTAAGTTTGTAGCAATTTCTTATAGCAGCAATAAGAAATAGTGCAGTGCAGGAGACATAAAATCAAATACAATGTGTGCATTTTATCTGTATATTGATTTGAACAAAACATACTAAAAAATTTACAGAACAATCAACTACTCCTACTACACAAAAGAAATAATTTGACAACTCACCTTTGTATGCGCAATTTGTCACACCAGCTGGTCAGCATCAGTCCCTTGCCAATTAGAAACAGGCTCAGTCCAGTAGCAGGGCTATGAGTGTCAATCTGTCAACAAGTCTCACCCACATAATATCCTTCTATACAGTATGCAAACCCACCTACCATTCACAAGGTCTGCCAGACCACGCTTCCCAGAGCTCCACTCTTATCTGAGATAAAACCAGCTGCATACCCTGCCTGATGAGACCATCTTGCAGCACAGTTCTTCCTAAACTATAATAAGCAATGAATCCAGCCTTTTCTTTTGTTTCAGACAGAGAGAGATGTTTTCATCACTTTTAACACAGGTGTTTGCACCAAAAATGCTTCAAAAATCCCTGCTTGCCTTCTCTCTAGAGCAATTCTACTGCACTGTGTCCACCCAGCTTCTTCTGTCAGTTGAGCAGCCTGTTGGAGTGGTGGGACCCTTCCGTGGCTCCAACTGCATTGTCTGCAGGGGAAGTGCGAGCCCTGGAGTTTCCCCTGCCCCTTCCCCACATCCAGGCACCTTCCCCATGTGCCTCTCTTCCTGCTGAGTGGGTCACCCCACTTCAATATCCTCCACTTTAGAAAACTCACATCACTTTTTTCTTGATTCCCAAAGCTCTCTCTTAGATGATCAGCCCAAAGGTGCATTTCTCCTTGCATTGTCTATTCTCTCCATGAGAACTGCGTGTTCAGGCTGCTTCTAGTACACTATTTTGGTCCCCCTCTCTGAAACTTTTAAAACAAAGCACAGGGATAAATATTTGTGACCTTGAGTTTGGCAAAAGATTTTTAGATATGACACCCAAAACGGCAGCAACAGGAGACAAAATAAGTTTATTAGAATCCATCCGAATTTGTTTAAAATTATGCATCAAAGGAAACTATCTGGATAGTTAAAGGAAATCCCACAAAATGGGAGAAAATATTTTAAAATCGTATATCTAATCAGGTATAACATCCGTAATGTGTTCTTAAAAACCACTTAGAACCCCACCATAAGAAGACAAATGGTCCAGTTAAAAATGGACAAAGAAGCTGAGCAGACATTTGTCCAAGGAACATATCAAAGTGGCCAGTAAGCACATGAAACAAAGCCCAACATTCTCAGTCATTAGAAATACAAACAAAGCCCACAACGAGATAGTGTTTTATGCCCCCTGAGATGACTATAACCCAAAAAATGGAAAATAGTAAGTGCTAGTGAGCATGTGGAGAAATTGTAATCTTTATTCATTGCTAGTGGACATGTAAAAACAATTGCAGAAAAAGAGTTTGTTTTTCAATGGATTAAAAACAGAGATACCTGGGTGGTGCCTGTGGCTCAGTGGGCAGGGCACTGGCCCCATATACCAAGGGTGGTGGATTCAAACCCAGCCCCAGCCAAACTGCAACAAAAAAATAGCTTGGCATTGTGGTGGGCACCTGTAGTCCCAGCTACTTGGGAGCCTGAGGCAAGGGAATCTCCTAAGCCCAGGAGTTGGAGGTTGCTGTGAGCTGTGTGACGCCATGGCACTCTACTGTGGGACTCTGTTTCTACAAAAGAAAGAAAGAAAGAAAGAAAGAGAAAGAAAGAAAGAAAGAAAGAAAGAAAGAAAGAAAGAAAGAAAGAAAGAAAGAGTACCATATAATTCAACAATTTCATTCCTAGATACACACTCAAAATGGCTAAAATATACACTCAAGCAAATATTTGCACACTCTTTATAGCAGCACTGTTTATAATAACCAAGAAATGGAAACAACTCAAATGGCTATCAGCAGATAAATGGATAAAACAATTGTGGTATAAGCCTCTAGTCTAGTGGAATATCATTTAGCCACAAGATAAAATGAATTACTGATGTACATTAGAACATGAATGAACTTTAATAACACAATGCTAAGTGAAAAAAGGCTAACATGAAAGGCCACATATTATATGGTTCCATTTACATAAAATGTTAAGAATAGGCAAATTCATAGAAACAGAAAGTAGATTAGTAGTTCTCAGGGGCTGAAGGGTTGGGGAATGATGAAGGTCTGCTGATGAGTGAGTATGGAGTTTCTTTTGCTTCTAGAATTAGATATTTGTAATAGTTGCACAACATTGTGGATGTGTAAAAACCAGGGAATTATACATTTAAATTGATCAAAACAATGAGTTTTTTAAAAAAGGACTTTGAATAATTTCAGAAGGCAAAATTTTTATTATGTCACTGAAAGTATTCTTCCCTCCTACCACCAGCAGGTTTTGTGCTAGTTGTCTTCTGATACATTTTAGAAAGTGTCAAGGATGCCCTTGAGATATTTTCAACATACTGTTAGATCTCTCTGTATGTATGCAAATTTATTTTAATGTGTATACTAGGCAGGATTAGTTATCACTTATAAACATAATTATAAATCCACTTTCCAGGAGGGATGTGATAGGATCTGAAAAACTCTAATGAAGGGCTCTAACTTTAAAGGTTTTTTAGAAAGCACATTAAGTCTCTCTAACTCTGTATAAATAGTTCATTAAATAGCTCATTGATATTAGAAATATTTTTTCATTGATAAATTAGGGAATATTAGAGACATATGGATTGACTGACATTTTTTACCAGTACCTCAGCTTGTCTATGAATATGGTATAGGAATGTGGCAAGCTGAACAGTGAGGCAACCCTGGAGTAACACTTTGGTAAAAAGACTCCTTCCATGTAAGAAATTAGTTTTCCTACTACCAGGGTAACTAATACAGACACTAGAACACTATCGCATTTGCCTCAAAGTGAACCATTAATTCTAGACACTTTTCACAGTGTATAAAGCTTACAGAAAATAATGTAGAATGATTTCACATGCCACCTAGCAAGATGCTTGTACGTAGGGTTGGTTCTAGTCAACCTGTCACCTAATATCCAAGTTTAGGGAAGTGGAAGACCTTAGTTCTCCACTATCCTGTCTAATCTACTATTGACTGCTGAAATATCATTATTTTATTTACATCTATTTGATTTTTTCAGCATGCTAAAAATTTTTTTTTCTTATTTTTTAATGTCCAAATATGGATGGATAAATATTTTTGGTCACATATATAAATTTTGTTATGCTTGAGTCATGATTATGAGTGTGCCCATCATCCAGAGAGTGTCCATTGTACCTGTTAGGTAGGTTTTCACCCATCCTCTCCTCCTCCCTCCTCCCTGCTTGATTCCCATTGAGTTCTACTTCCCTGAGTGCCCATGTATACTCTTCAGTTAGTTCCAGTTTAATAGCAAGTAGATGTAGTGTTTGTTTTTCCATTCTTAAGATACTTCACTTAGGATAATGGTCTTCACTTGCATCCAAATTGTTGTAACAGCCTTTAATTCATCCTTCTTTATTGCTGAATAGTATTCCTTGGTATATCTATACCACATTTTGTTAATCCACTCATAAATAGATATTAGTTACACATATTTGCAATTATAAATTGTGCTGCAATAAATATTCAAGTTCAGGTGTCTTTTGGTAAAAAGTCTTTTTTTTCCTTTGGGGAGATACCGAGTAGTGGGATTGATGGATTAACTGATAGTTTACTTTAGTTCTTTGAGGAATCTTCCTGCTGTTTTCCATAGAGATTGAACTTACTTGTAGTCCTACCAAAAGTATATAAGCATTCCCGTCTCTCTACTTCCATACCAACATTTATTGTTTTTGGACTTTTTGATAAAACTGTTATTACTTAGGTAAGGGGACATCTCATTATGTTGTTAATTTGTGTTTCCCTCATAATTTGTGATTTTGAGAATTTCTTCATGTGATTATTGGCATTTGTCTATCTTCCATTGAAAAGCACCCATTCATGTCTTTTGCCTACTCTTTAATGGGCTTGGTTCTTTTCTCCCTGCTGATTTGCTTGAGATCTTTTTTACATTCTGATTATAGGATGTGCAGCTTGTAAATATTTTCTCCTATTTTGTAGGTTGTGTCTTTGCTCTGTTGATTATTTCCTTAACTGTGAAGAAGCTTTCAAATTTAGCCAAACCTCATTTATTTATTTTGGCTGTTGCTGTAATTGCCATTGTGGTCTCCTTTGTGAATTCTTTGCTTAGAGCATTTTCTAGAAGAGTTTTTTCTATATCTTCTTTGAGAATTCTTATGGTTTTAGGCCTTAGACTTATGTCGTTTATCCATGTTGAATTAATTTTTGTGAATGGTGACAGATAGGGGTCCAGTTTTAATCTTCTGCATGTAGCTATCCAGTTTTTCCAGCACCATTTATTGAATAGGGCTTTTTTCCCCCAGTGTATGTTGTTATCTGCTTTGTTGAAGATCAGTTGGTAGTATGTGGATAGTTTTATGTTTGTGTTCTCTATTCTGCTTCATTGATCTACATCTGTTTTGGGCTGATACCATTTTTATTCTGGTTACTGTCACAGTATATTTTGTAATATACTTACAGGTTTTGAAGTCTGATAAGGAAGCTCAATGGAATATGAAAGAAAATAGAAAAACAACTCAAAGAAGCCAGAGAAACAATTGAAGAACTTAATGTAAAATTCACCAAAGAGATTGACGTATTAACAAAACAGAACTTATAGATAGGAAAAATTCATCAAAGGGAATATAAAACACAGCGGAAAGTTCTAATAATAGAACTAGCAGACCAGGCAGAAGAATCTTAGAGCTTGAAGACAACTCTTCAAATTAACTCAAGTAGTCAAAAATTTAACAGAGAATTAAAAGGAACAAACAAAGGCTATAAGAAATATGAGATTATTTAATACAGACAAATATAAGAATCATAGGTATCCCTGAGGGTGAAGAATAAAGTACATAAAGCTAGAAAACCTATTTGAGGGAATAATTGGGGACATCCACAAGAAGCTTACTGAACACCTGGGAGATGTGTTGCAAAGAGGCAATGACCAAGACACATAGCCATCGATCAGACTGGCCCCTCGTGGCTTGAGGCAAAAGAGCCACAGAGCCATGAGGCAAAAACATAAAATAACTGACAAAAGAAAACTCATCAGGCAAACAGCAGACTTCGCAACTAAGACCTTAAGAGCCAGAAGGGATGGGAACTCCATCTTCAATCTTCTTTTTTTTTTTTTTTCTTGAGACAGAGCCTCAAGCTGTCCCCCTGGGTAGAGTGTCGTGGCATCACAGCTCACAGCAACCTCCAACTCCTGGGCTCAAGCGAATCTCCTGCCTCAGCCTCCCAAGTAGCTGGGCCCACAGGCACCCACCACAATGCCCGGCTATTTTTTGGTTGCAGCCGTCATTGTTGTTTGGCGGGCCGGGCTGGATTCGAACACGCCACCTTAGGTGTATGTGGCTGGCACCTTAACCACTTGAGCCACAGGTGCCGAGCCCATCTTCAGTCTTCTTAAACACAATAATTACCAGTCTAGAACTTTGTATCCTGCAAAACTAAGTCTCATATTTAAAGGAGAAACAAAGACTTTTCCATCCAGCAAACACTGAAAGAATTTGTCAAGACCAGATCTGCCCTGCTAGCTTCAGATATAGCTGAGAATCAAGGTTCACACAAGATCAGCAAGTATCTGGCTCTCTCCTTCCATCATCTCTGCATAGTATATGGTGGCATCATTGCTAGGCAGGCTCTCTCCTCAGTGTGGCAGAGAAGGTCCCAGCAAATCTAGGCTCTTGAATAACTCAGTTATCATTTCTAGTAAAATTTAGCTTCTTTTCTAATAGACTTTCCAGAAAATTCCAAGCAAGATTAATTTGTTTTTCGTTGTGCAAGTACCTCATGGTAAAAAGATACTTGGAATGGGGTTTCCTCAGGGAAAAGAGAATTAATGCTGGAAGAATGAGGAAGAAATTCTTGGCAGTCAGAATCAACACATGCCCTCTACAAATGCTCTGTTCCCTTCCAAATTATAGTGTATAGTATGAAAGATTATTTCAATGGCAAGAAGCTCAGCATTATAGAAAGAGAAACATCTGCTGTAGTGATGGAACAATCAGTATTCTGCAGCTACGCCCTCTCCCTTGTAACCTCTGTTATACTGTCTCCCACACTAGACTACAAATTTCTTCTAAGGATCCTGAATAGTCATCATCAGCTCAGTGAGTTATCTCACATTTACTATTAAAATGAAATTAAATATTTAAGACCTATCAATGTCTCTTACCACATTGTAGGTAAATATACTATTATTCCATAATTTAAGGTCCAATTTCTTTCTGTGAAAAGCACAATTCAATTATTATTGTTATCGATGATAAGCCACTACATTTGTTTTTCATTTTATATTATTTCCACATGCTTTCACATACTTGATCTCTTTTGGACTCAGCAATTTTACATATTTTGTGAGGTCCTGAGTAAGGCACCTGCCTAGGGATTGATGATTACATGTAAGAACTGGTTCAAGATTCCCATCTGTAGGCGGTTGGCCCTTTTGTATTCCTATTATCTATGCTGAACATTCTACACTACATGTAGGATGTGGCAGCTCAGGAGCCTAAGACATTTAAAAGTGAGATAGGATCTAGACTTGGGAAGTGGGCAGAAGAGAGAAGGCACTGCAACAAAGCCAAGTGCCATCGTTGGAACCAACATCAATAAAACAGGCAATAGGACAGCATAGAGCTATAAACCGAATTTTGGGCAAAAGAAAAGGCTTCATGTTTCAATTTCACTGAGCTCTGCTATTTGCTGGTCATGTGACCTTAGCAAGTTATCCCTGGAAATTTAGTTTTAAGCTCTGTCACAATCTCGTACATTGAGAACATCTTACATTGTTTTGATCTAAAAATCCACATAGCCACCTACAGAAAGGCGAATAGAAAGAGGAAAACAAATAAGATAGTGGAGAATCATCCTGGTCCAGAACACTTACTGTTTACAGTTATCTTTAATAATTTACAGAATTCTGTGTGACTGACCAGAATAAAGCAAAGATCTTTTAAGCATTTTATCTGTTAGAGCATTGTACTCAGATCAGAAGTGAAAATACAAAAGGCAATTTCTTGCTTATCTCGAATATCCTCCTTGGCAATCACTAAAATGTAAGCAATCACTGAAACTTAGTGAAACAAACAAAATTTCACAGAGCAGGACCTTCAGACGGGTAGAGTAGGCTCAGTAGGCTCTCTCCCCTATGAATCAAACCATTGAATGAGTGAAAATTGTTTTTAAAAATAACCATTTAAAGTCTTTGTATTTGTCCCAAAGGCATACAGCAAATGGAAAAAATTTGTCTGAGAAATTCTACTAACTCTCAGTAAGAACAGAAGATTGTCAGTGACACTTGAGCCGTCATCTGCTCCCACCTCCCTCCCCAGTTATATGAGATGGACGCTCTCTATTCCAGATGCCTCACTCTGGGCAGGGGCCATCAAAAAGACAAGAGCTTTCTCTTTCTCACTCCTAGTCAGGGACCAGGTCACCAGGATCTTCATCCTGCCTCCGTGACATGTGGCAGAAGTGCTATTCTGGGCAAGCATGAGTGAAAGGAGTAGGGCGCCCTTCTCCTCCTATTTTAATGTGTTTAAATGTATATACTTACACTTTTTATTTTAATTTTATTTTTTGTTTTTATTTGTTTATTTTTTTAATTTCAGGTTATACACTTATATTTTTCTAAAGTGAGTACTCATTTCTCTCAAATAGGCTCATAAGGGTACAGGTTAAAAACCACTGATGTAATTTTACCTCTAATCACATACCTCTCACGGAATGCATTGTTTTAATCAGCTAAAAACACTTAGTAATCCTGTGATGTACCTAACATTGCGATATATTAATATTAATAGAACATACTTGGCTATGTTAAAACTTTTCATCTCCAGGTGAATGAGCCTCCATTTACCTGCACTGACTTAAGTTATGAGCTTGCCTTGACTACTTAAAAAAAAATACATCTTGCAATAACGTTTTTACTATCTTTCCACTTGTCATAAAATTGGTAAATACTCCCAAATAGAGTTTAAATATTACCAATCTCTATGGTAATTTGTCAGTTTCCTCTCAGAGTGGGGCACATTGCCAATGTTGGCTGACAACCAGCTGCCAAGTAAGGACCTGAGATAAATCCTTCTCTGACCACCACACTCTGAAAACATCTTTTTATCTGAACTCTTTAAAAGAACTTTATACTCTGTGCTTCTTGATTGGCAATTAATCATTTTCTGCTTTACCCCATGACATGTTTCCTAGCAGCTGGCTTAATACTAACTCAAATTAAGCCAAATTGGAGAGTGTGTTGCTATTTCTGTTGCATTAGTGCTCTATCAACAGAAATAAATAAACAAATTGTGGAAGGGTTTTTCTATTCTTTATCAGTTGATTGACTTTTTGCTCTAGAAAATTTGCTTTTTTAGGGCATGAATTTTCTATTTAGCAAATGAGGTTTGGATCTTTCACATTTAGAAAGAACTGCCCTTCAAAAGAAAAGGTACACCCATCTGTACTCAGGAGGGAAAACAAATTGCTCATGAATAAACATGCAATTTGTGGTAAATTCGGAATCGGATTCCATATATTCATGTACGTACACACACACAATTATTTGTTAGAGAGCTGAGATGGCAACAAGAATGCTGGCTACATCCTAGTGGAAACTTGGATAGGAAAAATCTTCTTGGGTCTGTGTTTGAGGGCAGAACTGTACTTGTATCTAGAGATCATAAATACTTAATACACAAAAGTTACAATTGTATAAATTGCATGGACTCAAAATTATCTATTATGCCTCAAGAATGTAAATATTGTATATACTACACTCACCTTATTCATCTACTATTGGTGGTCATTTGGAATATTATTTTTTTATTCTTGCAAACAATGGGTCTGTGAACATTCATGTATCTGTCTCCTGGCATTCAAATGCAAGAGAGTGTCTAGAGTATATAACTAATAGTGAGATTAGTCATAGATATATCTCTAAATTTACTAGATATTGGCAAGTTCTTTTCTCAAAGTGGTTATACCTATTTTGATTCCTACAAAAAGTATATTAAGTCAGTTTGGTATTTGTCTTTTTACCTAAAAATGTATTATAAACAAATTTTGGCATTTGTTATTTATATTAGAACAAGTATTCTATTTAGTCAAGGTTCTATATTTTAAGCCATTATAATGTAGAAAAGAATGTAGTTTGATTTCTACTTTTTGCTATGACAAACAATTCAATTTTCAAAGAAAGATAAATATCCAGATCAATTAATATGCATGAATTTTTAAATTGAGTTCCATATTACCTAGGAAACTAGACGATGGTCAGAAGGGAAAAGTGATAGAACTAGGATTCTAGCTGAAATCTGTCTGATGACAAAGCCTGATTACCTCTCATTATACCACACTCAAGAGCTCATTCAGCTGCAAACAGGAGGAAGCCCCTCTGCTGATCTCGGGAATCCTTATCAAGCTATTTCTTTATGGTACTAGATCTATGAACCCCAGGTGCATCAGCCTCTTCCTTATCTTCCAGGGCTGTCTCAACTCAGGCAGACCCTGGGACACCACCTGGGTGCAAACCCCATGAAATCTCTCTGGCTAATTAGCTGAACAATCATAGGGGTCACCTCATCTGTTTCCCGTCTCTTAGGGTTCATTATTCTTTGCTACCTGATGTCCAAACCTTACAGACCATTGTTTCACATACTGTGTCCATTAATTTAGTTGTTCAGGTTGGAGAGTAGATAACCCTATTAATACTCTTGGTCAGAAGCCTAAGAAGTACTTTAAATTACCAATATCTGATCTGAACGGTCAATACAAGTCAATGGGAGGTAGTTAAGGAAGAGCTCACAGGCTGGTCTCAGAAAATTTAAATTTACATTCTGTACCAGTTATTTCATGTAATAGTACAGTTAACACAGCTCACCCTGGCTTAAATAGATTGGCTCTTTTCCACTAAAATGCCTAGAGCTTCAGGGTAACTTGATCCAGAGACTCAATGAAGTCAATAAGGATCTGGGTTATGTTTTAATTCTTTCTGTATTTTCCTTTCCACACAGTCAGGGTCATTCTAAGATTTCTTCTTCTTGGTTACAAGATTGCAGTTAACAGCTCTTAAGGATTAGAGTTTTCTTATCCACATCCAAATAAAGATATATAACATTCCTCTCCTGAAAAGACTTTAGATCCCAAGCCTATCCTTGAATAAAATACTGTGGCAAATGGTGTGGAATTATGTTGCTTTCTTTACACTAAACTGGTCTCCTGCCAGGATTCGTGAGTAGGGATAATCATGAATGCTACACAAAGAGGGCAGAGTGGGTCCTTAAAGGACATCTGGGTGACATTAGGAAAGACTGACCAGAACTGGTGCTGGGTAAGCCTCCAAAATTATTTGAAGTACATAAGCCAATAATTCTATATAAGGCAAAGTGTAGTATTATGCTAAGATCAGAAAAATATAAACATATATAAGTCAGAGTGAAGTGTTACTTTGTCATCTATAACAGGAGTGTTTGGTTTGGCATTCTTCAAAGAAAGATCTTGAACCTTTCCTATGTTTTGTGTGACTCTATGCTGATCTAACAATGACTGTAACTACATATGTATCAAATATTCAGGTTCTGTGGTTCCCCTCAATATGCTGTTAGTGCAAACATGAATGTAAATTTTTTTAAAGTTTTATTATAACATCCATTTTCTCTTCAAAATAAAGATGACTTTATCTTAATGACATGATTTTTTAAGAAAGTTATATAGTTTATTGGCTGAGTACATCAGTAAATGGGAAAGGCAGCATGTTTGTTTAGAAAAAAACTAGATGAGAATGGAAAAACGCCATGACAATAATTAAATTGGAAGAACTCAGTGTTGGAAAAATTACAAGATTAGTATTTTCCGACTTTCCATCCTTTCATCGATTATCAATAAGCTCAGAGCTAAGCAAATGAAACACAAATTCCCTAAATGGCTCTGCTGCAGACCTCGGAGGGCCTACACATAACGGGAAGGACTTGCTCTGCTTGGATGTTTGGAAAGGAAAGCATGTCAAGAAAATGAACAGCGTCCAAACACAAATTAGCGTTAAGTTAAATTGGATTTCCAGAGGATGTTTAATTGGAACCCTAAAGAATTTCTGTTTCTAGAAGAGTCTCTTCAAAGAAAGGCCATCCTCTAACACTCACTCTGAAGCATCTATCTTCACAGCTTTGTTGCAAAAAGACATCTCAGGTGACTTGCCACTGCATGGGCTTTGAGTCTATAACAAAATGGATATGTATGACATCTTAGCACCATGTCCATGATGTCTGCAGAAGATAAAGAGAACAGAAATGCTTTATGTTTAACAAACAAAGACAGTCCCCAACAATAATAAATAAGAAGAAAAGAAATGAAACAAGGACAAGAAAATCAAGCTATTGTACAAACAGGAAAAGTTCCGACCCAACGGGCAGCACATTTGTAAATCTGGCTTTGAGAGCAAGTAAATCTGAATTAAATTCTTTCCACATTCAAGCCATATTAAAAAGAAAATGGTAAAGTCTTTCCTGATATCAGACCTGGTAGCTAGAGACGGCTAAACACAACTCACAAAAATAAGGAATTCTGAGCGGATGCCACCATTATGATCTATTTTTAAGGGTTCTCAGATCTTGTTTTCTTTATCATTCTATTAAACTTTTCTCCACAGCTACTTTGCTCTCCCTTCTGTCAAATGAAATTCTGATTCACAAGGATTTTTCTACTGCAGTTTTTACTTCTATGACCCCAAGAAGGATCTAGGAAATTTTAAAAGGAACAAGAGAATCTCTGTACAAATTAAGATCTTTAGAGTTATCTTTGAAATATCAGCCTCTATGGTTGGAAACCAAAGAGTTCCCCATCTACGCAGCTTTCCCCCACCTCTTTTATTTGCAGCAAATTTCTCAGAGAGGAAGGTAGCTTTACAATACATTTCTGTGTTGTTTCAACTTGTTCTAAGCATTACTCCCTACCTAGTACCAGCCATCCCACTGATGTATCTATGCCTTTATTCACTGTAAATTTTCTGCGAGATGCCAAAAGGTGCAGAAGAGTGAATGATCTCAGAAGGCACTTGCTGTTGAGTCATCTCTGAAAACAGCTGTTAGGTTGACTGGTATAAATTAAATCAATGTATTTTTATCTATAATTCTTGTCCAAAAATTTGGCCTTTGTAATAAGAACTCAGACCAGTTATTATTTCCTTTATCATCATTAAGTTAAAGTAATTAAAAGAAATCACGGCTTGGCGCCTGTGGCTCAAGTGGCTAAGGCGCCAGCCACATACACCTAAGGTGGTGGGTTCGAATCCAGCCTGGACCCGCCAAACAACAATGATAGCTGCAACCAAAAAATAGCCAGGTGTTGTGGCCGGTGCCTGTGGTCCCAGCTACTTGGAAGGCAGAGGCAGGAGACTCGCTTGAGCCCAGGAGTTGGAGGTTGCTGTGAGCTGTGATGCCACAGCACTCTACCCAGGGGACAGCTTGAGGCTCTGTCTCCAAAAAAAAAGAAAAAAAAATCACGATACTACAGAAAGCTGTCTTACTTTTTATAAAGTAAGCCATACTTTTATATGGTTGACAGTTATGTTATTTATGCATTTTACTAATAGAAAATATTATCAAAGTTTTCATGTTTGCATTCTATTGATTGTATACTCTTTGAAGTTGTATACTCTTAAGAAATAAAAAGTATTAACGTCTTCAAGGAATCAATTCATCATTGTATGTTAGAGCTCAATTAGTCATTGAGCTTTAAGGAATGCCACAACTCTATCAAATTTATACAAAACAAGTAAATTTCTGCTAAACAAGTGGGTTTTTAATGTTTGCAATTTTTAATGAAGATACTTTTTTCATGTTTAACAAAAATGTTAATGGCATTAAAACTCATAAAAATATGAAAGGCAATTTATTTTCTTATACATTATGTTTTTTCTAATCTTTTAATAAAATAAACAAGTATATGTATTGACAGACTAACATCACCAGAACCTGAAAATATTGAAAATTATCTCCTACCTCCATTACATGTCTATTTTCCCAACAATCTTCTTTTTAGAATTAAAATTTTTCAAAATGTAAATTTAAAAACATCCTTGAAAAATTAGATTTACCAAACTTATGAAAGAATAAAAAAAAGTCATGTTTAATAATGAAATTGAATATATAATAATAAGAACTTCACCATAAAGAAAAGTCTAAGTCCAAAAGGCTTTGTTAATAAATTCTTCCAAATAATTTAATACCAAGGGTATTATTACCAATTCTAATTTTACATGTACTCTAAACATAAAGAAAAAGTGGACATTTTACTTTTTGCTCTATGAGCATTCTCCATACTTCTTCCCATACAGGCTGTACTAGTTTGCAGTCCCACCAGCATGTAAAAGTGTTCCCTCTCTCCACATCCACACCAGCACCTGAAGCTTTGGGACTTTGTGATGTGGGCTCTTCTCACTGGCATTAGGTGATATATCAGGGTGTTTTTGGTTTGCATTTCTCTTATGATTAGGGACAATGAGCAATTTTTCATGTGTTTGTTGGCCATTATCTGTCTTCTATAGAGAAGTTTCTGTTCATGTCTCTTGCCCACTTATAAATGGGATCCCGCAATTCCATTACTAGGTATCTACTCAGAAGAAAAAGAATCATTTTACCATAAGGACATTTGCACTAGAATTGCAGCTTAATTCACAATCACCAAGACATGGATTTAACCCCAGTGCCCATCAACTCATGAATGGATTAATAAACTGTAGTTTATGTATATATCATGAAATACTATTCAGCCACAAAAAGGTGGAGGCTTTACATGTTTTGTACTTCCCTAGATGGAGTAGAACATTCTTCTCAGTAAAGTATCACAAGAATAAAAAAGCAAGTATCTAATGTAATCAATACTAATATGAAACCAATAGATAAACAACTACATGCCCACAAGAGAGAAAAACACAATTATATTCAAGTGGGGGAGGGGGAGGAAAAG